>VSMD01059761.1:0-44869 GCA_008750895.1 Mirza zaza
ACTCTGGAGTATGGCTCTATATCCTTCAAATCAAATTAAATATGACCCCTCACCCCAGCTTGGTGAAGATTTAATCCCAGTTTGTGTTGGACCTCAACACCTGCCAGGTGTGTCTCAGATGTCTGGAGGTTTAATCGGCACTTAGACATAGGAGCCTCTGACATTCAGGCCATCATGGATGCTATGACATCTTCATTGCCTCCACCACTGTGGCTCCTGGAAGTCCGATGTCTGGTGGCTTTGCTGGCAGTCCAGGGGACCACTTTGGAACAGAACTAACCATAATAGCAGAGGGACCCAGTGTTCTCCATTCCTAGGGCATCTACTGCCTTTCCAAGATCACACAATCACTTCTCTCACTTCTCTCTTTCTCTCTCTCTTCTCCAATTTTTCTCCTTGCCCCCAGAGCTTCACTCTACTTGCTGCTGCTTCTCCACAGAGATAATTTCCAATGAACTTAGACTTTTACAAAGGACAAAAAATGGATATTAATGTCTGGGAATTTCCATTTTTTATATCAGAAAGAATGTACTTAATGCCACTAAACTGAACAATTAAAAATGGCTAAAATGGAAAAGTTTAGGCTTTGCATATTTTGTTACAATAAAAAAATTTAAGTGGTTCCTTAATCATACACAAATAAAACAATTCTTCAGATGACCAGTCAAGGACCTCCAAAATCTATCTCAACCCACCTTCCCAAATGTCTCTCCTTGGATTCTCTAAGTTTTTTGGTGTTGTTGTGTAAAACATAACCTCAACATCTCAGTGTCTTACAGCAACTAATATTTATTTCCCACTTACATCAAGGGATGGGGTTTTCCTTGAAGCTCTGGGTTAGTTCAGGATGGCCTGACCAGGTTTCTCCTACCAGGACTCAAAAGGAGAGAGAACGTGATATTCTGAAGGCAGAGGGCATGAGTGCAAGAAGGCTGGTGCAGCTGAGAAACTTTCAGTGGCTCTGAGCTCCTGCTTGGAATGGGCACTTGACCACTTCCTCCAAGTCCAATGGCCAACACATGTCACATGACCAAGCCCAACAACCACTGGGTAGGAAAACATACTTTTCCCAGGAAGGTAGGAATGGAAAAGTTACTATTTACTTAACAACAATAAAATATACCACTGTCTGCACTTCTGGTCAGAAATACTTCTCTTCTTTCCACAAACAAAATGCAGAAGAAAAAAATCTCATCTAAAAATCATACCAGGCTCAAGGTCCCTCTCACCATGGTATCCAAATCAGATCCAAAGGTGGATCCTCTTACTCAGAGACCTATAAACTAAAAAGACAGATGATCTCACTCCACACACTCAAAATACATTGGCTGGAACAGGGACAGGGTCACTACAAGCTACACACTCATCTGTGAAGGGCAAGATAAGGAGGGACAGAGCTGTCACCAGGCAATAAGGATTTTGAAATTCTCCTGGGAAAACCTATGTGGTGACAATTCACAGTCTTGGGTTAGGAAATGCTCCTTGATTAGCCCTGGACTCTTCTCCCTGGAAGCAGCTTCCCATTGCATTGTTCTTCTGGCTCTTAAATCCAATTTCGGGAAGTCTTCTCTTTCCAGGTTTGTAGCCAGGTAGAGATTATGGTTTACTCTGACTTCATTATATTTCTATGAGAATTTTCCACCCTCAGCAGGGGTTCTCTATTCTCATAGTTCATTTGAATGTCCAGTGACAAAAAATAATTTGTAGCTGGGTTTAGGACAGCCAGGGGGTTATTGTTTGGTTTCGCTTTGTTTCTCTAGCTTTATTTGGGCTTAATTGGTATACATTTTTCAATTAAAGCTTTGCAAAAGCTTTAATTGAAAAATAAAAATTGTCTACATTTATAGTGCACAACATGTTGTTTTGAAATGTGCATACATTGTGGCATGGCTAAATTTAGCTAATTAGCATGTGCATTACCTCACATACTTACTGTGTTTATGATGAAAACACTTAAAATCTACTGTCTCAGCAATTTTCAAGAATACAAAACATTGTTATTAACTATAGTTATCATGTTGTAATAGATATTCCAAATTTATTGCTGGCATTTAAGTGATATTTTGTATCCTTTGACCAACATTTCCCCAATCACTCCACCCCACATCTTGAGCCCCTGGTAACCACCATTCTGCTCTCTACTTCTGTGAGTTCAACTTTTTTAGGTTTAACGTATAAGCGGTATCACGTGGTATTTGTCTTTCTGTATCTGGCTATTTTCACTTAACATAATGTCCTACAGGCTCATCAATGTTATTGCAAATGACAAGTTTTTCCTCTTTTTAAGGCTGAAGAGTATTCCATTCTGTACATATATCACATTATTTTCTTTATCCACTCATTTGTTGAGACACTTAGATTGATTCTGCATCTTAGTTATTGTGAATAATGAACATAGAAGTACATATATCTCTTGGACAAACTGATTTCATTTCCTTTGGGTATACACCAGTGTTGAATCATATGGTAGGTTTCCTTATATTGTTATTATTTGGGGGGAGCCTCCATGCTGTGCTAATTTACATTCCCTCCAGCTGTGTGCAAAGGTTCCCTTTTCTCAATATCCAACATTTTTTGTCTTACATGTTTTTTATATTTGTTTGCTTGTTTGTTTTTTGATAATAGCCATTCTAACACATGTGAGTTTTGACCACATCCAAAGCACTGGACTTTATACCCTTCTTGGAGCACACAGAGATTTCTCCACACACTTCTGACTGTAGTCAGTTGGGGCCCTGTGGCACCAGTATGCAAAGATGCCCCTAGGGATCTCACTGGGTACATATGTCCTTGCATCTGCCTTGCACTTTGTACCAGGTTTAGTTTGTATAACCAACAGCGTATACACTTTCCAGCCTCAGAAAGTAACTCTATTCATCCATTGAAAATAGTGCTTTAGAACTATTTGAATATGTGAGAATGTCTATGGTATATTTTGGGTTGATGAAAAGGCAGGCTACAAAACACAATATACTTTGATTAAAAGTAATTGAATTTAATATTGAAACTAGGGCTGATTTTATTTTCTTGTGTGCTTTCAGTAATATTTTCCACATTTTGCACAATTAATGTTACTTAGTCTTTTTTTCAGAAAGTTATCATAGGTATTCCTTTAAAGAATGCTAAAATGCAGAGGGATTCAAAAGCCAAATGCTGTTTGAAATATCTTGGTGCACATAATGATCTGTGTGTAATTTCCTTTTTAATTGTCACACACTATTGCTTTAAAATCACTATTTTATGTTATAATTTTTTATTTTGCCTTATAATTGTATCAGGAATGTTGTTTATTAACTTTAATGCTGCAATGTCTGGGATAAAAGGTAATTAGAGTGTTTCACATGAATCGAATTTTGGCCACTAGTGCAAAAGCAGTGCCATGAACACTGACCCACATACCTTACAGAGGGGGACGGAATGAGCTGGAGAGAGCTCCCTTTCCACCTTGTCAAATGTAAGGCATAAAATTCCCAAGAGGCTGATCTGGCTTCCGAACCCTGCTGTTGGCAGGCCAGGCAGCCTGACAGATAAAGCTCAGTACACAACACCCCAGCCCAAGAGCTTCTTTGCAAGGCATGGGAAGCATCTGTCTCAACACAGCTGAGCCCTCCCAGGGTTGCATCTACAAATTCCAGCACCAGCCAGCAGTGGAGAGCCACCCCTATTCATGTTTGCAAGGCTTTGGCTGGCTACATTCTGGGGATTCCCAGGCCTAGGTGATCTTAGTTCTTGGCTAGTTTGTGGCTCTTGCAAATCTTGATGTGCAGCTGGTCCTGATCAGCCCAGGGAAGAAGTCACATGACACTCCAGTGAGGCATGGCCAACACAGACTACAACATGGAGGACCAGACTCTAACTGTGAGGTTTAATCTATAGAAGAGAACAAGGGCCTGAGCAGGCAGCCCTCTGATGATGGGAGAAGGAGGGACTGGGCTCAGCTGGGCTGAGGGCACCTGGTTTCTTCCTCTAAACTCTCAACTTCTAAACTCAGCTGTGGAATTATGTCATTCCTGCTCAACAGGAAAGGAAAGTGTGAGAGACCAGAGGGGGCAGAGTATTACACTCATGGCGCTTCCTGCCTGTGGAATAGAGCTTCTGGAGTGGGGGAGAAATACATTCACACCACAACCTTAAGGATGGCCTGAGCATTTTCTTAATGAAAACACAGAGAACTGGGATTCGGAAAGCCATGATTCCAATCTACACTCTGGGCCTCAGTTTCCTCATCTGTTGTTTGTGGGTTATTTACCTTTATGGGATATTTCTCTTGGGTGAGGCTATGCATTAAACAGAACTCCAGTAAAAAGACGAATGAAATCCAGCCCTTTGCCATGAGGCACTGGAGAGGAGATAGCCATGTCTGTAAATGCTGTAATTTCCAGAAATTCTTTCACTTTCCGCAACACTAAGTCTTATACAGCAGCCATCACAGTGTGGAACAGCAGCTCTAAATCAAGGAAGAGATGAAGGCACTTCTGAAACTTCTTGCTAAAGAGATGGGTGTTTAGCCCTTGAAGAGCAGCCTTGACCTCAGACACAAACGTCTCCTCTTGAAAATGGAACCAGAGTCCGGGGTATGGAGAGGCTGGAGCTATTCACAGAACTGAAAACCTGGACAAAGAAAAGAGGGTGTGGCTAGGGGCAGGGGCTGGAGGGGGGTGTCCAGGGGAAGGAGCAGAGGTATGTCATTCCTAACATGGGAAACTCCTAGCTCTCATGTTGCCAAACAAATTCCAATCACTATAATAACTTGTTTAAGATGCTTCAAGGGCCTCTCTCTCATCTAGAAGTACAAAGGAATAAAAGCTTATAAGAACAGGTGTGGTCCAACCTTACCCCCCTCTTGTAGCTTTGCTCTTTTGAAATCTATGATCCAATAGGACCAAATTTCTTTCCCTTTCCCGGACAAGTGACATGTTGCCTGTCATCTGTATGTACCAAACCCTCTCTCCACCTGGAACACTTAGCATCCCTCCCCGGCACCATACTCCTCTCCAGTTGGTTACCTTAGCAATCTGCTCCCTTCTGGGAAGCCTTCTCTGACCTTCCTGAGAATGTCTGGGCCTGATGTCTGCTCTGGGGTCCCCCTGATCCTGACCAGTTCCTCACTTGGACCTGGCTCCCCTTTTTCCATCATCCTCCACCAGCTTCTAAGCCCTGTGAGGATGGGGCCAGGGAGGTCTTGTCTCTCACTAGACCTCATAGCCTGAGAAAAATAATGAAGAATAATGAAGAATCAACACATATTTAGTGTCTCACAGCTGAATATTAGGCATTTTGCTTAACTTTTAAACTAAGGCTGAGACTGGGGGAGTAGGAAGAGCCATCATTACCTCCTACTTCACAAGTGAGCAAACCGAGAATGAGAGTGTAAGTGGCAGGTCTAAGTTCACAGTGTATTGAGAGATGGGGCAAAAACTGTAATATGGTCTTTCTGGACTTCCAGTTGTTCATGGTACACACAGAAAGAAAGAAATTATGTTCAGTTGTCCCATGTTCAGTCTACTGGATGTGAAAATACAAAATCATTCAGATGCTAACTTCCTTTACAATAGTTGGCTTTAAATGTAATTAGCTCATTTAAACATGTAGTAGAATACACAGGATTTTGAGCTTTTCCAACAAAGTCCTATAGCTCCTTGAGAAACTGATGTTCCCTTTGACCTTCTATTCTGCTGAGGTCTCACACTGTGTTCTGCACAGAGTAATGCATTTGCTAGATTCACTTGTAAGTGTTACCTATGAATTTTCTAAATGTGTTGTTTATTTGGTATCATAGATTTAAATCACTTTAAATTTTGCAACTACCTATCACTTGATATGTAAAAGTAGTAGCCAAAGGTATATTTCAAAATTCTGCATTAGCCTAAATCCCTTTGCCCTTGTTTGCTAAGAATTGGAAGAGTTCAAACACGGTAAGAGAGACTGTATGTGTAAGTACTGTGCCTGATTCTTACAACATGCAATTTCATTTAGACATTACAAACTACCCTTTGTGGTGAACATTATTACCACCATTGTACAGGAAAAGAAATTGAGGATCTAAAGCATCAAACTTGCCACAGGTTTTATAGACAACATTTGGCATAATTGGAATTTAAATCCTAATTTTCTGACTCTCAAGTCCATACTCTTTCCATTTCTTTGCAAAATTGAGCACACAAACTTGATGGTGCTTCATTCATGATCTAGAACACCTTCAAGTATTAGGGATACAAGAGAAAGGATGATATGGAAAGAAAATTGTTCAGAGAATTTCCAGAATGGGATTCAAATCCCATATTTGGACAGTCTCCACTAGTTGACCTGAAGATAGTTAACTATTTTTTATGTCCAATGACACTATTGCAAGAGAAAAGCTCCTGAATCAAGATTGATTTGTGTGGCCACCAGAGCTCTAAGCCTTTTTTCCTCCCATCAGCCATGCAACCTTAGATAACTGACTTCACTTCTCTGGGTTTCCATGTTCACACCTACAAAAGCTTAAGCCTGGAGGCCAGTGATCTCCAAACTATCTTGCTGCTACAATATCCCATCAGTTCTAGCCGTCAGCAGCATATCTTTTATTGTTATTGTTTTCATTATTAGTACTGTTTGTTTCTTACCACTGAGTTTAAGTTTTTCTCTCTTCCACGTATCTCTTCTGTGCATCCTCAAGTCCACCAATTAATGAAGCATTTGGTCTTTTTCCATCTTTTAAGATAAACACAAGTGTGTGCTAAACCTGTTTATAGGCACTCAATCTGTTGTGCTGCACTGCACTTTTGAAAAATGTACTTATCTTAAACTCCTGTTTGTTTCTGAACACAGACATATACAGATGTATCTTTCTCAGGCAGCAGGAGGTGTTGTTCATGGCCAACCTTTTTTGTAGCTGTCACCATGATGGCTTATAAGAAACAGATGAACGGATGGAGAGTACAGAATTGAATGCTTTGTTTTTATTTTTTCAGTTAAAGGGGAAAAACATCATTTAGGCCATCCTGTTGAGCTATAGATCTTTTTCTGGTTGATTTTCTTGTTGTAACGAGTATTCATGTTAGAGGGAGGAAGAGAGACAGAAATGACCAATAGGAGGCTGATAGCCAACTAGAGTAGTCACATATTAAAGGGATCATCAAATTTTAGTGTCAAGTTCTCAAATTTAAGTTTGGAAACTGTTTAATTTCCTCGGTGATCTGGCTCAAAATAGCTACTTCATTTACATATTTATTGGCACCTACATGTGCTAAGGATTTTAGTAGGTGTGGATATACAATGGTTAACAAGGTGCAGTCTTTGGGTTCAAGAATCTTACCTACTCAGGAGGGATATCCACAACTGGACAGAGGTCTGCAATGCAATGTGATACATGCACAAATGCCTGGAGACAAGCTACGGGAGAGCTGTGAGCCTAAGGTACACTTATAAAGGACAAAATGATACTGGAGAGGTTGAATATCCTAAAACTGCTCGAAAGCATGGTCAAGAGTTTGTGTAGGTCAACACAGTCAGATCTTCATTTTGCAAAGATCTTTCTGATTGCAGTGTGGAGACCAATGAAGACGGACCCAAGGGAAAGAGAGAGCAGTCTGGTGTTACAGTGGCCCAGCTGAGCAGCAGACACAAGGACATATGGACAAGTAATTGCAAGGTGCAATTAATGAGACGCCTGAATGTTTTCTTATCTGTGGAGTTTAAGAGCAAAGGAAGTGTTAGAGACTATCCAAGTTTGAGGCCAGAATACATGAAAATAACTTTAGGTAATTCATTAAAATGAAGAACACAAAATAGGAGCTGATCCTTTGGGATTTTATCAGTAACTTTCAAATTACGGGTGTTCCCAAATTTATTGATCAATCATTCATTTACACATCCATTCAATAATTTTTTTTTGAAAACATATTACATTTGGGGAAAGTGCAGGAGGAAAAAAGTTCTTGCCTTCCTGCAACTTACATTTTAGTGGGAAAGGCAGATAAAAAGAACTCAAAACAAGATATTAGAAAAGGTTTAAATGTGGTGAAGAAAAATTGAGCATGGCAAGCAAAAAGAGGGACAGTGTGGTGAGTCTGGAAGCCACGTCAGAGAAAGTGGCTTTTGGAGGCAAATGTGGAACGAGCTCTGCTTTTCTCAAAACCAAAGCCCCTCCCTGGGCAGCAGGTGAGCGGGCAGAGTGTGAGCACCACGATAGGAGTGTGGAGGGGTGGATGCTCTGGCCATGGAGAACCTGGATAAACCATCCTTATTCTTACACTGGAATGTCCTTCCCTCATGGCCAGAATTCTCAGCCCCCTGGATCCAGACATTCCCTTTTGTTGGCTGTGCTGGATACAGAGGACAGAGGGCTTATTGCAGAGTTCAGTGGAGATCACCCTTCCTGAGATGGCAAATAATTAATAAGTAAATAACCAAGGAACTGAAGTTAGATTTTTCTGATTCCAAAGCCTGTGTTTTTCAATAGATGAGAGCCAAGATTTCAGGCTGGAGTGTACAAATAATTAAATTTCAGTTCTTCTAGATTTTTTTTTTGTTATCATTTTTATTTCTGTATGGAATGAGCCCTTTCCCCTCTTTGAGTGTCAGGTAAACACCAGGTGAACATTGATATTTAACTCTAATATCACCTTGTGTAGAAGCCTTGCCTGACCTCTGCAGAATAGAAGTCTCTCATTAGCATCTCAACCATCAAGTCCACATTGTTACAATAGCAGCTATCTGGGAAGGCAACAGACAGGATCCCATCTACCTCTGTGTTTCCAACCCCTAGCAAGTGGCTGACAATAATGGGCTGCTTGAATTGGCTCAATGAACTTATCAGTTATATCTGAGCTCCACTCTCTCTGTGGGCTTGTCTATATCTCTCCTTTCCTCAGTAAATCTTTGGAGGACATCCATGGCTGGTTAACCTTCTTCCCCATTAGAGCAGAAATTCATATGAGTTTAATCACTCAGAGCAAGACTTTATTTCTAAACTCAAGAAGCACCTATTTGCACCTTGTGTATCACTATCTGCAATCATATTGTCATCCCAATTAAATTGTACAGAAACTAACATTAATGTACATATCTGTCCTATGTCAGAGGCACAGCACCTGGGAGTCTTTTATTCTTTATTCTTTGAGTACACAAGTTTGAGACTTGATCTAACCCTTTATATGATTAAAAAAAAATCAGCTTTTATCCTGTTTTTTTTTTTTTTTTCTATGACTGGAAAAAAAAATCTGTATTTGAAGATCAAGCCTCTCTCTCTGCTCTACAGAACAAACACGGTGACTTTTTGTGTTGTTGTTGGCTTTGGAGTGTCGGCCTCTCTTTCATCTTCTGATGAATATCAAGTTTTATGTTCTCTCTTCAGTGGAGGAGGTGAGAGAATCTCACAGAGAGTCCCCATGGGGACCAGGAGGAGGCCAAACTGCACAAAGGGATCCAAAACTCTATGTTTTTGAAAGGGAAAGGACGGGAGGGTTAGGTCACATTTTTCCATTTCCAGTTTGTGGTTCTGGATGTTGGGCTAAGTTAAACATTATCTGATCAACCCTCTCAACAACCCTACAAGGCAAGTGTTTACACTGGTTTGCCTCTGCAGTGATCAAGGCTGTGCAGGTTTGGGTAAGAAGTCAAAGGCCACACAGGGTAGATGGGGCGGGATGGGGTTTGTATCAGACACTTTTCAGGCACTGCTTCTGACCCTCTGTTTCTTCAGTGGCCAGTTCTTCACCCACACAAACTAGCTTCAAGGCAGTGCAGATTGCTGGCGCCTCCATCAGACCTAAACCCATCCATTTCCCCTTCGGCCCGAGCATGTCTGTGGTCTAGCGGTGCCTTGCTGGTGTGGCTTGGACACCAGGCTGTGGCTAACCTTTGAGGATAGGGCATCAAATGGGTTCTCCCTTTCTTTCCCCAGGTGGAGGGTCCCAAGGTTCATTTCACGTGACTGCTCTGATTGCCGTACAGGGGTGGGCAACCAGTCACCACACCAGTGGCCAATGTTCCATGAGCATCCTTGCTCTGGCTCCCTTCGCCCTTCCCTGCTTCACTCCCTATTCTCTGTGACTGTTCCCTGGGACCACAGGGCCCGGTAAAGCCCTCACAGTTAACATTTTGTCTCAGGCTCAGCTTTCTAGGAAACCGAGGTGGAAACAGTATTAAAACCCAAGCTCAGCATCCATGTTCATTTCAATTTTCCAGTGGCTCCCAAGCCTGGCTGCCCTTTGAATCCCTGGAGACATTTAAATAACAGAGATTCCTGAACCTTCACCCAGACCTAGTGGTTCACATCTTCAGAGGAGTGCTAAAAATAAATCCCTTCTTCATTTTGTTTTTCTTTGCTTCACTTTATTGCCCCATAAACTCCAGAAATGATTCTCACACAGTGCTGAGGCACCTCATCCAGATTTTAACTGGGTTCAGACAAGGCCAAAGTCTATGTCCTTTACTCTCTGCTCTGCTCCTAATGCCTGGCGTGCTCTTTGGTCAGAGCAGACACATAATAAAATGTCTTTCCCTTTGCTTCTCCCTTTTCTAAAAAAAATGTTGTTGACATGAATTAAATGCAGTGATATCTTTATAGAAGAGTCCAAAATCTTACTTTCATTGGGGAATAGCTTTCTTAGAAAAGGCAACGATTCCACCCTCTAAAATCTTGGTGCCTAGAATTGAATCACTTACTAGGTTGCTCATTATTACTTGAGGCTGAATTCTCCCCTCAAAGTCAGGAGCCCCATGAAAGGAGACCCAAGGGTGGTGAGCATAAGACATTATATATTAGTTGCTTTCTTAGTTTAAATGTGTCTATGATTCTTGAAACTCATCATGCTCATAAAAGCATCATGAATTTCAAAGAGCATGAGCTTGAGAATTAAAAACATCCTTGCATTTCTCATCCATCACACAGCAAACTTCTCTGAACTTGAATTTTCTCAGTTGTCAAATAAGGATTGAAACATTTCATCAACTAGTAATAAAAAATAACACAAGGTAACATTCAAAAGTTCCTTATAAATTACAAACAGATCTGCATGTGTAAGGATTTGGCACTGGAACTGAGAGTTTGTGAAGTAGGTAACCCATCTACTCAGCCAAGTAATTTTTATGTCCCAGAATATCTTGAAAAGTCCAACCGCTGTTTTTCTAGAGTTATGTTGCTTAGTCTGAAGCAGCAGCAGCCATTGTGTTTCCACTCACTTTTCCTTTTGCAACTTTAAAAGTTAAGACCTGCTACATTTTTCTATCTGATTGCTGCACTATCTCATATGGTGAAATGCTTAGAAATAGGTGCAGGAACTCACATGAACCATTCCATGATCACCTGTATAGACACATTTAAAAATGGTCTTCTCTGTATTTTCCCTAAAATGATTGCAATTCTATTGAAAGCAGCAGGAACTTAGAAATGAAAATTATTTACTTAACTTTGGCCATACAGTGATTTGTATCTTAGGAAATAGTGGGCCTGCAGACAACCTGTAGTATGCATTTTTCATGGACAAAATTGCTCATGAGTCATTATAATAGGTATTGTGACATTAAGACATTAAGTCAATATTCAAGTTGTTTTTCTTTCTTTCTTTCTTTAATACCCAAATGCTAATATCATTAGAATTTTGATTCAGAAAAATACCTGTGGATTTCTCTGTTTGATAAAAATCATAAAATTTAAGCAAGGGAATTTGATTTATTATAATTCAATTCAATAAGCACTTACTGAATAACTTTCACATGCAAAGTTCTGGGACATAATAACTAAAAAAAAAAAAAAAACTGCTGTAGTCTTATATGTGTATAACAGTATAAATCCTTTTAGTTGCCTGCAAACACATCACCTAATTTAACCCTGACAACTGCCCTGAGAGTTAAACAATTGGAATGTTACATACTTTGTGGAGGGAGAAAATTGATGTGTAGGTCAGGGAAATTAAAATTGTTGGATCACGTATGATATCTCAAATGCTGTGCTAGGCATTTAAGGTTTAATTCTCTCAATGAAGCTACAATATATATATTTTTTACTACCCCATTTTATTGAAGAGAAAGTTGAGTCTCAGTGAGATTAAAGCATTTGCCCAAGGTTATACAATTAGAACAACACCAGGCTACCTGACTCCAATTGTAGCTGACTCTTTATGCCAATGGAAGCTATCAAAATGATGTATTAAAAGTGAAACAAAGAAAGCCACTGAACTCATCCAAATGCTACTCAGAAGCTGAGATGCTTAAGAAAGAAATGCATTTAGACTCCTGCCTGGATGCTAGGCCCTCCTACTGTGGAGATGTGATTGTCAGTTCTTTTGCCGCGTCCCTTGGCATATTAGAACCTAGCTCATTTACATCACTGGAATCTGGCAGGGGTTCATCCATCACTCAATATCAATTCCATCCTTTCTCTAAACAGCACATAATCATTTTTAATATGAAAGTATTGTATAATTCATAGCCATAGGAAGGAGGGAGGTGCTACCCTTTGCAGAACAATTTGCCTCTGCCTACTCAGTAAAGGTAGAGAGGGGATGTCAAGGTCAAAGGACCTGGTGCTCGGTGTCCTTGGCCAAAGCACTTAATCTCTGTGAGCTCCAGTTTCCTCTGAAGTTACGGGACATCAAGCTGATACCTCCGAAAAATGACTTTGCCTCTTAGAACTACAGGCCCCATATCTGTAACGTGGAGCGGGGGATAATGACTGAATTAGGTCATACTGAAATCTCACCCCACCATAAAGTGGAGAGAGTGCTGACAGAGAAATGAAGCGAGTTGATAAAAGGAGTTGGGAACGCTCAAAAATGTATGCCAGCTCAACTAACAATTTGATCCAGCAGTTCTCACTCATACCAGCTGTCTTGGGCAAGTGCAGGATCCAGGACAGAGGCTGCAAGTGTGTTCCAGGAATTACGTGCAGCTCTGGAAGGCAGGAGCCTGCCAGCCTGCCTCCTGATCATGGCACTGCACTAGTTTGCTGGGGCTACCACAGCAAAGCCCCCCAGACTGGGTGGCTCAAACAACAGCAATTCATTTCCTCACACTTCTGGAGAACAGAAGTCTAAGATCAAGCTGCCAGCAGGGTTGGTTTCTTCTGAGGGCTTGCACATGGCTCTCTTCTCCCCACCTGTTCATGTGGTTGTCCCTCTGTGTGTGTCTGTGACCTAATTGCCCCTCCTATAGAACACCAGTCAAATTGGATTGCAGCGCAATCAAATGACCTTATTTAACATCGACCACCTCTTTAAAGACCCTCGCTCTAAACACAGTCACGTGCTGAGGTATTGGGAGTTAGGACTTCAGCATGAATTTTTGGAGGACATGATTCAGCCCTTAACAGTTGTGTGACCTCAGAGGAATAACTTCCTGAGTCTTCGTTTCCTCATCTGTAAAATGACAATATGATTCTCAGATTAAAGTGTATCATCAGAATTAGAAATACAGAATTTAATGAGCCTAAACATAACAGGTACAATAGGATGACTTATTTCAGTTATTCGGGCTAGGCTAATTGATGGAACGCTCCCCACTCTTGAGAACTTACATTCAACGTATATTTCTCACTTGTTTTCCGAATCAGATGGCTATCCTTCAAGCAGTGACTCCGGAATCTGGCCTCCTTCTTCATCATGTGATAACCTTGTCTTCAAGCTGTGACCTCCAGCGTTGCCCCAGGAGACGTCACAGCCCAGAGGACACACCATGGATCCTTCCCACAGAGGCTGGCCATCCATTGGCCCAAACTGTCCGTGTGAACCGCCTTGGGGAAAGGGAGCCTGGAAAGGCAGTTTCTGGATGGGACCCCTCTTCCCAGCAACAAGTATGCACTGTGGAAGAGGAGAACAGACATTTGGTGGCAGGTAGTTACGTGCATAAGTTAGAACCCTCACTGGCCACAGCAGCAGGAGGAAAGTCACGCTCAAAGTGGGGACTGCACAGAACATTTAATTCAGAGACAATTTGCAAAGGGATGGGCAGGCTTTGAGAAAAGCACAAGGACTTAGGTGGTGAGGAAAGGCATTGACATTTCTAGGCTTGGAGAGGTCAGGGGAGGGAGTGGATCGTGGGACCCAGAGGGATGGACAACCATGCGGAGACGCTGCCTGATGGGAGCAGTAAGAAGTCCCTGGCTAAGGCTCTCAGCCATGGTGACCACACGGAAGAAAGCCCAGTGAAAAACCCCTGACCCAAGCCTGGCCCCATCCAGCCTCCCTCGCTTGGAAGCCAGAGGGCAAGGGGTCGCCAATGCAGCACATGCTGTGGCCACAGGGTCCTGGGCAGATGCACGAGGGTGGAGAGTGGACAGAAGGGGCAGGTAGGAGAAATACCCTGCAGCACCAATGCCATGTTCTTAAGCAGAAAATGATGTTCCACTGGAGGTCTTTGGAGGTCTCCTGAGGCAGCTCCATTACTGCTTTTAACTTCCTGCACTCTCCTTTGACATGAATTAAATACAGTGATATCTTTATAGAATGGTCCAAAATCTTACTTCCATTGGGGAATAGCTTTCTTAGAAAAGTCGATGATTCCACCCTCTAAAATCTTGGTCCCTAGATTTGAATCGCTTACTAGGTTGCTCATTATTATTTGAGGCTGAATTCTCCTCTCAAAGTCAGGAGCCCCATGAGAGAAGACCCAAGGGTGGTGAGCACCCTTTCTAGAAGAGGCAGCAGGTGGGCAGGTGAGCAGAAGTGTTCCAGACCATGTCTTGCCAGCAGCAGGACTCAATCCTCCTTGACGGCCTGAGGGACTCCTTAGCGCTTCTCCATTTCTCACGAAACTGCAAGGCAAGCATATTATCTCTCCCTTGGGCCCCACCTGTCTCACTATCCCTCTGGCATCAAAAGGACTTCCCCCCCAAAATCAGAAATCTCCACCCCAAATTAGAAGAAGAGAAAGAAATCATGTAACTGTGCAGGACCCCCAAAGATCCCCCCAAAGAGCCAAAAGAGTCACACACAATGTGTAAGAACACAGATGCACACTTCCAAGTGGAATGTGTCAGACACACGCCTCTACTGTTTATTACATAAATCTTCTCTTTTCACCTCACAAACACTCTTTCCAAAGAGGAAGACAGAGGACATGGGAAGTTAAATAACTCATTCTCTGTTTTCTGAGCTGGTTAGCGGCAAAGCGAGGATTCTGATGCATAGGCCTTGCTTCATTCCCTGTATCTCCCACCTTGACACACACACACACACACACACACACACACACACGAGTGACCTCCAGCTGTGCAAGAATCATAATCCCTTCCTGCCTCCTACCAAAGCCACATCCATCCAACAGAGCAAAGGATGGGAAAGGCGAGGGCATCGCCCCTCTCTGCCCCAGGGTGAGAAGTAGAGAGATGCACTACGTACTATGGGGCTATCTATCTTTCTTTTTCTCTCTCTTTCTTTCTCTAAGGTCACACCTTACCTGCTTCACTGGATTTCCTTAGTGTTGTCAAACTCTCCATCCTCCACCCTCCAATGAGGCCTCAAGGTCTGGAATCAGGAAATCTGTACTTCCATTTCTGAGGGCTACTGATGTGATTTCACTGGGTTAGTCTCCATGCATTGGGATCCCTACACCAGCCTATGATCCAGGACTAATGAATAGTCAGCTGTCTGGACGTACCCACCAACGTTGTGAAACTGGGGACAGCAAACCCATGTCTTCACACCTGTGGGCTGAGGAGGGACTTTTGCCAGGAAGCCACTTTATCAAGGCCCAGGCACCTTTAGGATGCAACAGAATGGTGCTCTCTCTCTTTATCTTTCTCATGTCCCTGTGCTCTCACCAGATGGAATTACAGATAAAATTAAAAAAAAAAAAAAATTTAGGAATCAGTACAAAGTAGGCAGCTGCCATTTTCCTAGAACATGGCAATTTCCTGTCTTGTAGAATGTTACCATGCATCCAAAGCAACTTAAGTTGGACTACTCTTGGACATGAGATGTCACTGTCCATCTTAAAGGTGAGGAACTTACAGGTAAGAAAACTCAAGCAACCTGTCTGAGAGCCCATAACAGGAACACAATGCGAATTTCCAGACTGAAATGAGGTTTTCTCTCTAGCTCAGCTTCTCTTTCCACTGCACAGTGACAGTGCAGAAGAGTGGATCAGTCCTCAGTGAGGAAGGAATGAAGAGGAGTGAAGGTGGTTTGACTACTTAAGGAGCACATGTAGGAACCACAAGGGAAAATCTACTTTCTTAAAGTACAAATTGTCATTCTTTGGATGAGATTTGAATTGGCCTAACAAAAACTTATGTGGACACTTTTGCTACAGTTCCAGGGAAAAGAAATTATAATAATTAAAGTGTCATGGATCAAATTTGACAGGAATGGTGACAAGAGTTACTTTTAGCTACAAATGAAGAACACATGTAATTAGAAGTAAAGTAAGATCGATAAAGGTTACACAAACCCCAGCTGTAGAAAAGACTCTGGTATTAAAAAAAGCAATTAGTAAATGAGCAAGCATATTAATAAGGCAAATATTTATTTTTAGCAGAGCCTGGAATCGTCAGTATGCTTCAAAGTCAAAAGGATCCAAGCTGATGATGAAATAAAACTGTGGGCAAACACATCCAGGGAGACAGCAGATTTCTGCAGCTGGTTTCCAAATTCTGGATATAATGGCATACAAATGGGCTCAAGTACAAGTAAAAATGTAATCATTATGATGGTAATATCAATAATAATATCTATATACTTCTTTGTAATACAAGAGCACTTTCACAACAGAGGCTAGACCCAGCTCCACTTTTCCTTCCTTTTCTCCTTCATCTTTTTTTTTCCTGCCTGCCCCCCTCCCCCCCCTTTCTTACCAATCATATTATCTGTACTTTATGCCAAAGTCTCTTGATGAATGAGACAGGAAAAGTTCTCACCTTCACAAAACTAATGTTCCGATGTGATGAGATGCACTTTAAACAAACAAATAAGCAAGATTTTTTTTTTCAGACAATGATAAGGAAAGGAAGGATAAAGTGATAGATAGTAATGAGTCAGGGCAACTTTGGAGGCACTTAGGAGAGGCCTCTCTGATAAGATCACATTTCAGCTCAAAGAGCCAGTTGTGGAAAGATCACGTGCGTATTCGTTTCCTATGACTGCTATAACAGAGTACCAGGCACCGGTTGACTTAAACAACAGAAATTTAGTATTGCACAATTCTTTAGACTAGAATCCGAGATCAAAGTGTTGGCAGGTTGGTGCCTTCTGTGAAGTAGAATCATTCCCACGCCTCTCTCCTGGACTCTGGTAGTTTCAGGCATCCCTTGTCTTGTAGATAGATGGCTGTCTTCTCCCTGTGTCTTCACATTGTTGCTCCTCTGTGGGTCCCTTTCTCTGTGTCTAGATTTCTTCTTTATGTAAGGACATGGTCACATTGGATTAGGGCCCACCCTAAAGACCCTGTGTAAACTCCATCATCTGTAGAGACTCTATTTACAAATAAGGTCACACTCACAGGTACAGAGGGTTAGGATTTCAACATCTTTGGGGGGAGGGAAATTATTCAATCCATAACACTGGGTCATACTTATTGGATCACAGTTTACAGACATGTAGTTCTACAAAACAACAGCTCTAGACATCAACATTCATTTAAGTGTGTAAATGTCTTATACACAGACGAATGATGTGGAGAAAGATCTCCAGCTTGAACTGAAAGGCCTTATTTCAAGACCACTTGCACTTCAAGACTGTGGGGAAGTATCTTTTCCATCCCAAAACTTTCCCACACTTTCCAGAAAAGAAAATTAATAACACCTCCCTCTTGGAGGTGGAAAGAGTTACTGCACACGGAAGTGCTAAACTCATCTGATGCTTTACAACATGAAACAATATAACTAAAAAAAAAAACTCTGTATGGATAGAAATTAATTCCAAGCCTGTCAAACAACTGGTCAATGTTAAAGATTAGGGATAATAGTGTTTGTTTTATACATATTTTAGTACAAAACTCAGCTCTACTTTTGACAGAGTTCTTGGCTATGCCTGGAAACACCTGTCTTCTGAGTGACTATCTTTTGTTAATTTGCCATCTCAAAGCCCTGTTAGGGAGACAGTAGGACACAATGACAAGGACCTGGAATTTAGAGCTGGGTAGGCAGGATTTGAATCCTGGTTCCACCACTTACTTACTCACAGGTGACCCTGGGTGAGTCATTTCACCTCTCCTTGTGCTACATGGCATCTCTATTTCTAATTAACAGGAGGAGATAGTAGTGGTGCCTACCTCATAGAATTGTTAGGAGAATACATTAATGTTGTAAGGCACATACATTAGTGCCTGCAACCAAGTACTAACAAGAGCTTGAGAAGTAAGAATTGCACCTTCGTTCCTTCCACATAGTTTGCTTGTTATCATTAACTGACATTCCTTTTGATTCTATTTTGCCTGATCCTTCTTTTCTGGGGGGCTCATAACCTAATTATTTCAATAATAATAATTTCCAATCAAATATGAAGGAGCAATACTTCTGTGGCTTACAAAGTGATTTAATATATACTTTCTCATTGGCTCACACTCCCCAGTGTAAAGAATAAAACAATGTGACTGGGGTGAGCACCGTGGTACTAGGGATGTTGGCAAGTCTGTGTTGAATGCCTGTGTGTCCAGATTCCAGGGTACCCTGTGATCTAGTTTCTGAATTATGGTATTGAGTTTAAGTTCTGATGTTTCCAAACTTGTGCCTTGTGAGCATAACCACCCATCACCACAACAGAGTAATAGCCAACATTAAATGTGCTTATTACTCTTAAGTGCTCTACATACAGTAATTCACGTTGCCTTCAAAAATTCTTATGTGACAAGTACTGTTATTATCCTCACTTAAATGTGAGGAGACAAAAGCGCAGAGAGATTTAGTGGCTTGTTGAAATTGCAAGGCTGGGAAGTATCAGAGTTCCTTTCAAGTGCTTACTTTATGAGATTGTGAAAGGACTAAATGAAGTAACATTCAACACAGTGTCTGAGGTTGTCTTTCCAAAGATGGCTACAGTAGCAGTTCCCAGTCTACACGCTATTCTACCATGTGACCAGGCCATGTCCCCATTAAGATCTGGAAACTGTGTCCTCTTTGCTTTAATCTGGGTTGGCCTTCTGACGTGTTTGGAACAACAGAAATGTGGTAGAAGTGACACTGTAACTTCGGAGGCTAGACGTCAAGGCATCTGAAGCTTTCACTTTTTTGTGTTTGGAACACAATGTCATGAGAAGTAGCCGCCATGCTGCAAGGAAACGCAAGCAGCCACGTGGAGAGATCCAGGTGGAAGAGGAATAAGACTACTGGACAACAGCCCCAGCTGAGCTGCCAGACGATGGCCTGTAGTACCAACTTCTGGTCATCTTTGTGCTCCAGTCAACTCTAATAACAAAACAAGATTTACCTCTTCAACCTCCAGAATCATGAAATAAAATAAACTTTTATTGTTTTAAGCCTCTAAGTTTTGAAATGGTTTGCTCTTAACAGCAATCAATAGTCAAACCAGTGTCAAGCACTAAGTAGTTAACCATTATTATTATTTTAATTATTTAAAGAATCAGCGTCACAGACATGTGATGAGTTACTCAATATCCCAGGGTTTGTAAATAATAAGTGAAGGCTTAAATTCTGGTGTTCTGATTTTGAAGTCCATGCTCTTCCTTCCTCAACAATCATGCGTCTCAAGTGTGAGTCCAGCTCAGACTGTTTCTCATCTCCTTGCCTGTTATCACCCTAGGCAACACCACCATCACCTCTCCTCTGGGTTGCTGCAACAGCCTACAAATCCAGTCTCTCTGCTTCCAAGTCATCCTCAGAGCTGCCAGGTTGGTCTTTTTAAAGTGTAAATTGGATGATGTCACTTTCCTGCTTCGTGGCATCTATACCAAGAATCAGGTCCCACACTCTGCACAAATCTGGCCCTGTCTGGCATCCTGTGGCTCCTGCCAACCTCCCTCTCACCCCCGCTGCCCAGCCTCACAGCCTGCTGCTCCCTCTGCCTGGCCCACTCCCACCCACCCTCTGTTCCAGTCTCTACCCAAATGCACCTTCTCAGGGATGCTCTATGGACCACACTTAACTAAAGCACCTTCTTCACCATAGTCCCTCTCCTCCTCCTTCACTTTTTGTCTTTCTATTGCTAGTCACTAATAAGCTCGTATCTTTATATCTGAATACATATATAATTATATATGATATATTCATTTTGTTGTTTACTCTGTTTCTAATTCTGATGAACAGAGGGATTTTGTTCATGTTTTAATCATATATTTCCTACTGCTTATAATAGTAACTGCTTAGCATAAAGGTAGTGTGATTTCAGAATTTCCTAAACACTACAAACTTTTGTGTGTTCTGTCTATGTTTTGGCTTTGGTTTTGAGTTCCTCAGGAGCCAGCATGCAACAAAACTCCCTGTGTTCTCACTGTGGTCCCTTCAGCTCAAGTTGGGGCCTTGTAGGCAGGGTCTATCTACTCCGGAGCGTGTGTGAATGTGGATGCTGGGCACGTGCTATACACACTTTTCATTGCTGATTGATGGGCTGGCTGATTGTCTATATCATATGAGCCTTTGTTTTCCCTCTTTCTTTGGATCATCTCTTATAGCTTTAATAAGGAAGGACATAGTTTGGACTTTAAGATCTCTGAAGAGAAGAGGAGAAGAATAAGAAGTAATGAAAGAGCTGGATGGTATTGTATTGTTACCATGCAAGTGAACAAATAGATTCAGAGAGATTCTGATTTTCTCACATCCGCACACTTAGCCATCAAGGGAGCTGGATTCAAACCTACCCAGCTCTTGCAAGTCTCCAAAGCCAATCTTCCAAAGGCTATGCTTTCAGCCAACACCTTTTGAGTGACAAGTGTTTCCTCTCTCAGCGGTAAATTCTGTATAATATTTACTTAGGCCATTCCAGATTGGATATTACAGAACTGTGATCCTTAGAATTATATCCACTAACCACAGGTAGTTACTCAGCACTTAAATGTGGTTAGTTTGAGTTAAGGTATGCTATTAAGTACAAAATACACACTAGATTTTGAAGACACAGTAAGAAAAAATAATGTAAAATATCACATTAAAAATTTTATATTGGGCTGGGCATGGTGGTTCATGCCTATAATCTTAGCACTCTGAAAGGCCAAAGCAGGAGGATTGCTTAAGTTCAGGAGTTCCAGACCAGCCTAAGGAAGAGCAAGACCCCCATCTCTACTAAAAATAGAAGAAATTAACTGGGCGTGTTGGTGCTCACCTATGGTCCCAGCTACTAGGAGGGCTGAGGCAGGAGGATTGCTTGAGCCAAGAGTTGGAGGTTGCAGTGAACAATGATCACACCACTGCACTCTAGTCAGGGTGACATAGTGAGACTCTGTCTCCAGAAAAAAAAATGATTATACTGATTCATGTAAAAATAATAATATTTTAGATATTTTAGATAACATAAAATATATTATTAAATATTTTCACCTGTTTTTCATACACATTTTAAATGTAGCCACTAGGAAATTTTAAATCACATGTATGACTCAGATTTTTAGCTTACATTGTACTTCCACCAGACAGCACAGTTATAGAACAACTGTCTGTGTTCTCATTCCTTGACTATTTAAACATAAGACTTTATATGCCTCATATACAAAGTGTCACCTTAAGTTCCCTCCTCTATTCCTCTTTTCATCTTATAGAATGTCTATATATGCTCTATAAAAGCCACCCTGGTCACATGGCACCACTGCCTTGTCAAGTACAAGCCATGTTAATAAAATATACCTCTCTGCTTTATATAAAGACACCAAGCTTTAGAAAATAGCGCATACTATTTTCAAAAGCTTAGCGACTTCTTCACTCATGGAAACCTTATATATCCTTTAAAATCATATGGAATGCTTCCTCCTCCATGAAGCCCCCTGATGTTCTCTCTAGAAATTTAATTTTCTATAATCAAATCACATTACTATTGCTTATTCTTCTCTCATTACAATTGTTTTTAATATTTTGCATCCTGCTTTAGTTATGTATTAACATGTGTGTCTTTTATACACTATTGCAGGCAACTTGAACATAAAAAGCATTATCTGACAAATATTTATTGAACACCTAATATGTCCTAGGCAGGCATTAAGTTAGCTCTGGAATTACATTAAATAAGTAAAATAAATAAATAAATAAATTTTGTTTTCTTTTATTCTCTCTCACGTTCTCAGATGTAAAGATGGGATTAGAAGTGCAAAAGACTTTTGGGGGGAAATGCCATGAAAGATAAAACGGAGACAGCAGGTACAGGTAGCAAGTACATCTTTACCCCATGATACAGATGTGACAACCATAAAAGGAAATGGGGAAAGGAGGATTGAACAGGACAAGCTTCGGACCACAGTAGAATTCAGAGAACATCTCAGTCAGGCCACTAGGGCATCTGCTTTGGTCTGAATGTTTGTGTCCCACCAAAATTCATATGTTGAAAGCCTAATCCCCAAGGTGAAGGTATTAGGAGGTAGGGGCTTTGGCAGATGATAAGGGTAGAGCCTTCGTGAATGGGTTTATATTCTTTTAAAAGGCCAGAAAAAGACTCCTCATGCTTTTCACCACATAAAGACACAGAGATGGCACTGTGTATCAGAAAGTGGACCCTCACCACATGCTGAATCTGCTGATCTGACCTTAATCTCAGACTTCAAAGCCTCCAAAACAGTGAGAAATAAGTTTCGTAAGCCACCTAGTCTGTGGTATTTTCTTATAGCAGCCTGAATACATTAAGATAACGTCTCTGAGCCCAGGTCGCTCACTGGAAGAGTTCTCCATCACGGGGCAGGAATGGGCCTGCACTAGCAATCGCCCTGTGCTCAGTGGTTGGTTGGGAACAGCCCCAGAGAAGTGTGGCCTGAGTGTTCATGCCTCCACCTGGGGTAGATGTGAAGATGCAGCCACTTTGGCTGAAGGTCAATTGTGCTGCTTGAAGCAGATTCTCTTAAAGGGATATCTGAGTGGGGGACTTCCATGGCCCCCAGGATATATAGTCCATTTCTTTTCATAAAAGATTTCAGGTGGTTTAAACTATGACATGTAGAGTATAGCACCAAAGTTAACTCCAGACTTCAAAGCCATAAGGACATGAGTTTGAATCTCAAACGTCTCCTTTAGAATTGTACAGTTTCAAGGAAGCAAGTGCATGTCTACAAGCTTCTGTCTTCATCTGTAAGATATTAATAGCTTGTTGACTGTTGTTTATTTATTCAACCACCTCACTGGGTTGCTATGTAAAATAATGAAATGCATATAAATCATAGAACCTAACACATCATAAGTGTCTCATTAATATTGGTGATAATACCTGTTATTGTCTCTGTTGCAGTCATTTAATAGTTGATACCCTGGAATATCAGAGGGTAAATATTAAACAGATAAACAAAATCCATCAAAAAGAATAGAAATAAAATCCAAATATGCTAATGATATGGGTAAACTTCATGCTTCCCAGCAATCTTGCTTGAAAGGGAAACATCAGCTGTCATTTAGTTCTGAATCTCCAAAAAAGGAAACATCGCTTTCCACACTAGAAATGAAGCATTTCCTAGTATTAAAATCTATATGACATTTTCCACAGGGGACTTAGTGGAGACAGGGACTTATTCTTCTCGAATTTCCCTTGGGCAGGGTTGATGCATCCCCCAGAGTCTGTGCTCAGTAGAGGTGGGTTAAGTTGATCTGAGAAATAGGAATGTAGTTCTGGAAATCCGTCTGTTTCCCTGCCACAAAAATACAAGAGCTTTGAAAAACTGTTCAGGTATCAGTATGAGTTATGTTTTGGGAAAACAGCAACTTCTCAGAACAGTTAAGATTCTATTCATAGTATTGTGAACACTCTAAAAGCTTTTTGGAGACTTTCTGGGGATCACTGGGAAACCCACAGCGGTGCCAGGAAAGAGGGGCATGAAGATGCCGACCTTTGACCCACAAATATCCGTGTTTCAATCCCAGTCCCCTCACCGCTTCTTGCTACAGATTGTTGGGAATATATATGGCCTCCCTGAATCTGCTTCCCCATATGTAGGAGGTGGATATTTACACCTTGGCAGAACTGTTGAAAGGATAAAGCATGTACAGGAAAAGAAAGAAGAAAAAAATAGAATAAAATTGCCTTAGTTTGTGTTCCCTCCAGAGCAGATAGACAGGTATTTGAGGGCAAGAAGTTAATTTGGGAGATGAAAGCAGGAAATACAGATTAAATGGGTGTTATGAGTTGCCTTGAGTCTTCCCAAAATTTATATGTTAAGCTTCTAATCTCAACTATTTGGGAATATGACTATATTTGGAGACAAGGTCTTTAAAGAGGTGATTAAGTTAAAATTAGGTCATTGGGTGGGCCCTAATCCAATATGAGTGAGGCGCTTACAAGAAGAGAAGATTAAGACACAGACACGCATACAGAAGGAACGAGAAGACAGCAGGAGAAAATCGCAGTCTACAAGCCAAGGAGAGAGATGTCAGAAGGAACTAACCCTGATGACACCTTGATCTCAGACTTCTATCCTCCAAAGTCAAGAAACAATGCACTTCTGTTGTTTAAATCTCCCAGCCTGTGGTACTTTTTAAAGCCAGCCCTAGAAAACTAATACAGGTGTGAGAAAGTTAGACAGGACATGGCAGGAGGCCACACAGGGTGCATAAATGAGCAGGTGACCAGTTAGAGCCATGGGGCCTGAGTCCCACTGAGGATGCTGGGAGACTGGACAGTCATCTCCCTCCTGGGTGTGGGAAGCTGAAGTGTTCATCCACTGGGCCCCTCCCATTACTGGCTGCAGGCTGTGTCTGGGATGTTAGCTCCCTGGCCTGCCCACTAGCAGGTTGAGCAGGTTCTGATGTTAGAAAGGCGCCTCAGGTCAGAGCAGTAGAAATCCTCAGAGCAAGGGGACCCCTGAGTGCCCAGACACAGGAATGAGATATCTGTGGCACCTGCTACCAAAATGCTTGGTAAATCCTGGTCACACAATACAGTCATGCACCATGTAAGGTCCTTTGGGTCTGTGATGATGGTCCCATAACATGATAGTGGAGCTGAAAAATTCCTATGACCTAGTGACTTCCTAATGATCTTGACCGTGTGTAGGCCTAGGCTAATATGTGTGTTTTTCTCTTAGTTTTTAACAAAAAAACTTTAAAAAGTAAAATAAAATAATTTAAAAACAGAAAAAAGCTTACAGAATGAGGATTTAAAGAAAATATTTTTGTACAGCTGTATAATGTGTTTTTTAATTTTTTTATTACAGAAGAGTCAAAAAATTAAGAAGTTTATAAACTAAAAATCTTACAATAAGCTCGGGTTGATTTATAATGGATGGAAGAAAAACCTTTTTATAAATTTAGTGCAGCTTAAGGTCAGTGTTTCTAAAGCCCACAGTAGTCTATGGTAATGTCGTAGGCCTTCACATTCACTCACCACTTACTCACTGTCTTAGACAGAGCAACTTCCAGTCCTGCAAGTTCCATTCATGGTAAGTGCCCTATACGGGTGCACTATTGTTTATCTTTTATACTTTATTTCTATTGTACCCTTTGTATGTTTAGCTATGCTGAGATATACAAATACCATTGTGTTACAGTTGCCGACAGTATTCAGTGAAGTAACATGCTACACAGATTTGCAATAGACTATACCATATAGTGTAGGCTATGCCATCTCTGATTGTGTAGGTACACTCTGAAAGCGCTGAATCCTAGCCACTAGATGACCAGGGATGTAAGTACGCTCTGAAGTTGGCATAGGACAAAATTACCTGAGCATGCATTTCTCAAAATGCATCCCTGTTGTTAAGAAATGCATGACTGTGAATGAAGACGGCATTAACTCAGCACACACTGTGTTTACTGGCCCCAGGCCCTGTTCTAGGCTTTGGGATTACCCAAGTAACCCACACAGACCAGGATCTTGTTATCTTGCAAAGTGGAATTCTGGTGTGGGTGAGGTGGTTAGGGGAGACAGAAAGGGAACTTTTAACAAATAAGCTCAGAGAGTGATAGCACTATAAAGAAAAGGCAGCAGGACAGTGAGACAGACCAACTGCCACAGGTCAGGAGTCTGTGTACAAAGGAAAAAGGGCAAACGCCCACGAGCCCTGTATACTTCCTGATACAGAAGGAGCACAACTTAACTGACCAAGGGACTCAGCATTCTAGGGAGACCCTGAGCTTGGGACATCTAAAAAATTTATTTCCAAGAGGACAGAATGTAGAAGGGGAGAACCCTCAAAAACTATGGGGAAAAGATACAGACAAGTTCTGTTTTTCAAAAGGCAGACAAATGTGCTCTGAGGGAAGTAGCCTTTAGTTGATCCTAAATTGTCTTCTGCTATTCCAATGAGTGTCAAACTTCGAGAGGCATAAAGAATGTAGTAGATGGGGAACAAAGAACTGGAATTCATCACTGAAGAAATCAACTCCTCAACAGGTATGTATTGCAAAATCTTCTATGGTTTGGCCTTGGGTAAATAATTCAAGGTAAACTATCCACAGGTAGTGGATCATTTTGGTTGTCATAACCAGGGAATGCTCCTGGCACCTAATATGTAGAGGCCAAGGATGTTGCTAAACACCCTCAAATGCACAGAACAGACTCTCTACCCCACCATGATGGAATTATTCAACCTAAAATATCAGTAATGCCAAGGTTGAATCCTTTAGGAAGGTCAGCAGTGCTGGCCTTAACCCTTCAACTACAATGTCAAAGCTTATCTTCTCTTGTGTGTTTTCTTAGTACCTAAGACAAAGACACAACACATGAGATGCTAAATAAATATCAATTATCATATGAGAAATGCTGATGATCAAGGTGGTGTGATGAAGTAGAATGAGAACAAGATTTTGAGGTAGAAGCCCCTGTTATTTTATTATTTAACTTACTACCCATGGGCTTTAAGGCATGTAGTGTGGCCACTCTGACCGTTGGTTTTCTTATCTGTCAAAATAAGGTGAATGTAAGTGTACAGTGTACAGACACATAACAAGTAGCCAGCCATGCAAGACACAGTATAGATCCTCAAGTCTTCAATCACACAACTAAACCCCCAACCCCTACCCTGGCAGCTCAAACAGCATTACTAAGTCACTCTATGCTCATTTCCAATTTTGAATCAGTCACTGAGATTTTATTTTCATTGTTTTCCAGGTAGATATTCTTCTCAACCCCATAATCATTTTATTCTAATGGAAATTGTTTTACAAGGATTAAAATCAGAAAGAAAATGTAGACATTACATTCCAATACTCTTATTTTTTAGTGATTTTAAATTCTTATCAAAAAGTTCTTCAGAAGGAAGACAGACCTGAATAGATAAAGTGGATTAGCACATAAAATTAGTGCTTTAGAAATAGTAAAAATAAACTTTTTTTGAAAGAGTTTTTTTTTTTAATCCTTAAAGGCTTATTCTCCCATTTTCAGTGGGCTAGATAATTGAAAATTAAAGACAAGAGGATTTAAATGATTGCAATGAATCCCAAAACCTTAGCTGTGGATCATCATAGCAAAACGGACAACAATGAGAGTCGGCTGTGGTCAGCACAAGCTCTGAGCCAGGCACTTGTCTGAGGGTGCTTTGTTTTATTTCAACCTCACACCAACTTTAAAAATAGTTATTTCGCCCTCCCATTTTACAGATGAGCAAAAAAAAAAATAGATGTTCAGCGACATTGTGGCATTGAATAACTTGTCCAAGTCCACTCAGAAAGAGCTAGAACAACATTATTTAGCATTTTAAATATTCACACACATTGACTCATTGAATGTTCATTAAAAACTCCATATAAATAACTTGGGAATGTTTTTTCTTTTTCCCTCAATTTTTTTCCAAGGAAGAAACTGAAGGCTCTTAGAGATTACAGAACGCTTTCAAAATGACATCAGTATCAGGAGAGAGTTAAGATGGTTCAGCTCAATGTATTCATGAGTTCTGATCTAGAGCTAGCAATCTGGATTTGAGGCCCAGATTTTCTTACAATACTCACATGACATGCCTGGCCTTAAATTCTGCATATGTAAAAAGGCAATCCTAATGACATATAGGGGAACATAATTCAATAATTTCACCAATTATTTTGTACCTCACAGCAACTCACTAAGGTGGTTGCAACAAAGACTTTCAACTACAATCCAGTTGCCTATTCCTTCCACAGATTTTAAATTCTTTAAGTCTGGAGACTTTCTACTATTTTTTATTATGCAATCTGGTTATAGTCAGTGGCTGACATAAAATAGAGTTTCTACAAATGTCTGTTAGATAAAAGAATAGTCAGTAAACATCTAGAAAAGAATGCCTTCCCTCTACATGGCATAGAAGGTATTATAGAAATTTAGTATCATTTTCTGTTCCATTTTAATCAATCAAATAAATGGCCCCTATTGTATAAGATGTCAATAAAATTATTCAAATCAATATCATCTCTGAACTTGATGCCACATTTAATGCAGAAGGAAGGATTAGCAATACACTCGTAAGCAATGATTATTTGTTGATTGCAGGTGACACTAGTCACTGTCCTAGTACAGAGCCCAGATGTAGTAAGCTATGGCTTGAAATCTACTTACTACCTTGAAATGATGCCTATGCTCAACTTTAAACTCATATAGCCCAACTCCGTACATAAAATTTCCACGTAGATGTCTAATAGACATTTCTAATTAAATGTGTCCAAAACTGAGGTCTCAATCTTTTCCTTCAAACTTGCTTCTGCCGTAGGTGACCCTGTCTTAGTCAATGACAACTTCATTCATCAAGTTGCTTAGGTCAAGAACCTGGCAATGATTCATGACTACTCTCTCTCTATTAATACCACTGATACCCAGTTCATCAGCTATTGCTTTGGGCTGTACTTTGAAAAATACCTAGAATGTGACCATTTCTGTCGTCCTCTATGACTGTCATCAGTTCCAGCCACCAACATGTCTCTCCTGTACTGTAAAAATAGCCCTAATTGTTCTCGCTGCTATGACCTTTGCTCACCCATAGTTAAAATATCTGTTTTTGTCACTTCTCTCTTCTGATTTCCCATATTTCAGAACACTGAACCTTAATCTCCTCCTGATGCAGTAGACTAAGCAGCCTGCAAAAGAGATCCATAGGAGTAGATAGTAAATGAGAAGAAATGCAAGAGTGTTCATATTACATGGCAGAGAAAGGAGAGACAACTTCCAGAGGATGGAGAGGTGGGTTGTGGCAATGCCAAAGAGAGGTAGAAAAATATGAGATCAGAGACATGTCCACCAAGCCTGGCAACATAAGGTTTGTGGAGAGCCCCTGACAAAAGTTCCTTGACTATAATGGCGGGTTTCACTTTCTTAACTCTTGGAAGCTGTTTAATGTGAAGGAAAGCAATTAAGGAAGCAATCACTTGAAAAACAAATTGAGGTCGAGGGGCAGAATTATTTTGTTTAAGGATGCTTGCATTATTATTGGAATGATCCAGTATAGAAGGAAATACAAGAATGGTCTTGTTATAGGGTGGTATCTCCAAAGCATTTATTATTATCCCCTAATACAGATAAAAGCAACAAGCCACTAAGATGCAAAGAAAATCTTTGGAGGCCACATACCTAGGAAGTGATAGAGGCAGATTTCAAACCAGTTCCTGGTGTACTCCCAAGCTCATATTGTTTCCTGTGATCACTCTGAAGTGAGGTAGTAACCATCTAAAGTCATTTTAGTCACATTTTATGCAATAAAAAAGATCACCCTATTATTGTTTGTACAGATTACCTTTCAAGTTTTGGAATGCCCGTATTCATAAATTTGAACTAAAGCAAATATCTCACATGCTATACATATATAAGTACATATGTATATAACTTTGGAATGTTATAAGTAACAATACATAATCACAAAGTCTGGACTCTTTATTAATAAATGTCTAAGAGGAACCAGGCCTTTATGAAAAAAATTAAATTAGAGCCTTAGAGTGAGATGTTGATTCAGATTCTGCACATGATTTTGTTTGGAGAGAGTAAATGGCAACTTTTTCCTATGATGAGAGAAGGGTCTTGGCATAAAAGAAATGCTTTGAAGGAGAGAAATTAAACATAGTTAATGGTCATAGAATAAGCATAGAAGTTTAAAATGAAATGTTTGTGTTTGTGCTTGGTGTATGTGCGTGTTTTCCAAATAACATTCAACAATGGTGTAGCCTTGAGGAACTTCAGAGGCAAGAGAAAGACAAAAATAATAGTTTTTCCTCTAGTGTTAGAAATGAATGCTTAGATGACAATTGCTGATAACATTTAATTAGGGACAATAAGATTAATTTGTATTTGCATTCAAGAGTATGTACTACTTTAACCTTTGTTTTAACTTGGATATAAGCTCGCCTGAGAAGAAAAAGCAGAAGTTAATTAATATGAACTGTTTCACCAATAAATTTTCCAACGATTCAATTTAAGGGAACTAATAAGCGCAATTTTCTTTCTAGTCCAGATTTTCTCATTTTTCTTCTTTTGTAGAATGCTTTCAAATTGTTCCTAAGCTTTTTAAAATAGAAACTACATTTCCCCGGAGGCAGCTAAGCAAATTTTTAGCTCAGAGTCTAACCTTATATTTCTTAAACCATTTTAATAACAGAAATTTCACAAGGGGTCAAAACAAGTTATCTCTATATCCTCATAAATAAATTCTTTCAAGTAAATACCAATAATATGTCAACTTAGAAAGTAGTACAAACAGCGTCTCCAACCCCAAGGAATGCAATTCCTCTCTAGAAATGCTGGTGTTCATTTGTCTGGCTCTATTACTATTAATACTATAGAGTTCAGCGAATTCTTAGCTTCAGGTTTACTGTTTGGAAAGAGACAGGAAAAGGCCCCAGCTCTGTCTGCCTTACCTGAGAATTCAATTAGATAATAGATAATAGATAATAAAGCATTTTCAATAGATTACCATTAGTATCCCTTGTGCTTTCTGAGGCAGGAGACAATTGTTCAGCATTAGCTATGCACAGATCACGCCTCACATGCGTTTCTCTCATGAATGTGCTTACATCAAGAAAGTCGTCATGAGCTTGCCGGTGACTGTTGAGTACACCAATTGTCCCAGTCTTTCGAAAGATTGTCTTGTTTTGGAAATAATGATTTAGAGATTGATACATTTAAAATAATTAGAATTTTTTTTCCAGAAAACTACTTTTAGTAACACTATCATGGAATACTAGGTTCGGAAAACCAAGGCAATCATAGGCTTTGGCAGGCACCCCCGGCCTGTTTTCTGGATACTGAGAATTGGCTTCAAGAAATTACTCATAGCTCCAGTCAAGTTTAAGTATCCCCTGCCCAAATGGAGCAGTTGGCCACCTATAGTGACAGGCATGTAGTTTGGTTTGGTTTTCCATAATGCAATTGTCAGCTAAGGGCTCCCTACCCTTAAAGTTTAAATAAAATTGATGTGAAACATCCAATGCTCATCCCAAATGTTCTACAAGCATGTGTGGCCATTCACGTCCTTCTGCCTTCTAATTCTTGCTCTGCTGGACGTTTGCTCTCTTTTCATAAATAACCAACCAAGACTTGTCTCTTTTTTTTTCTGCTCTTAAACTTATACAAGATGAAAATTATCCCCTCTTCTTTGAATTAAAACATAAAAATTGCAGCCAGATTTTGTGGTATAGCCTTACTTAGGGGGCTTGGTAAGTACAAGGTTTTCTACTTTTTGTAAAACATCCCTGATGATAAAACTCTCTCAGCTGGCTCAGCTCCCCTGTCCCTCAAAACTGTCCCATCTAGATTTCCTGGATTTACTATTTAGAAGAGTTTTGCTTGGCATCAACCATCATATGTGCAGGGACCCATTCCTGAGCTCCATCACTACCAAATATCCCCTTTCACCTTTAGGGGCCCATAGGGCTGGCTGGAGCTGTGACAGGGTGGCCTCCTCGGCTCCTCCAGGTTCTGTAAGTGGAGGTGAGCAGCATGGACATTCCTTTTTCTTTGTATATAAATTATCGCAAACTTCAATTTCCTTCCTTAGAGGAAAAAAATTACTCATCAATTTTTACATATTTTTTTCATTTAGAATTTATTTTAGATTTACAGAAAAATAGTGAAAATTATAAAGAATTCTAATGAACTCCACAATCAGTTTCCCCTACTACTAACATATTTCCATTAGTATAGTGTATTTGTCAAAACCAATGAACTAATATCAACATTATTAACTAAGTTTGTACTTTGTTCCAGTTTCCTCAATGTTTACCTGATGTCATTTTTTCCCCCCACGATCCCATCTAGGGTATCATATTATTCCAATCAGTTTTGATCTTAAATAAACTTTAAACAAAATTAATTCTGATATATTCCTGATGGGGTTTCTGAGAAATGTTAAATTTGACTCCAACAAAAGTAGAGAATAATAATAGTAGTAAATCACAATAATTAAGATGAGGTTTCAGGAAACCAAAACCATCATATCTGTGAGCCTGTCAATCTGAGCACGGTTTTTCACAGTGTGCTGTCTGGGATCTATTGCACTAGTGGCGACGTGGGAGCCCAGAGAGCAGGCAGACCCCTGCCTGGTTTCCACTGCTGGTCAGTGATGAGATCAGGGCTGGAACCCTTGGTGGGTAACTCTGAGCACTCTCAATTTGTTTTGGTAATCTCAAGCATTATCAGTCCTGCCGTCCTAGCGTAGAAGACAAAAAATCCCACCACGACTTTGGAAGCATGTGGCCTGGTTTCCTTCAGTGAGATTTGGGGTGACGGGTGGGGAGACAGACTCTTTCGGGCAGGGTGACATTGGGACTTCTGTCATCCACTCACTCACAGCTGAGGGTAAAGGCAGAATTTTCTGGAGAAGCCCTTGTAGTGCGACTTCACACTGTCCCTGGCCACACAGCACCACAGGTGCCCTCTCTGGATATTCTGGGGCTACCTGGAATTACCTAGTATCTTTTAATAAATTACTTTTTGCTTAACATTAAAAGGGCTTCTATTGTTTTTGACTAAGGATTCCGACTAATAAAACTGGAATTCTCAGAAATCCTTCCCATGATTAATTTTATCTATTTCCATTACACAATTGGGCCCCATAAAGTGTGATTAGTAGCAAAATGGTGTTAATTTTGAATATTCCCTCCTTCCTTTGACTCCACTTAGACGTAAATGAAAAAAATGTAGGAAAAGTGAAAATATGTTGGTACCCGTATTAGCTTGTTAGAACTATTATAACAAAGTACTACAAACGGAGTTGCTTCAACAATGGAAATGTCTTGCCTTACAGTTTTGGAAGGTAAAATTCTGAGACCAAGGTGTTGATTCTTTCTAGTGGTTGTGAGGGAAAGATCTGTACCATGGCCCTCTCCTAGCGGCTGGTGCTTTGGGGCTATCTTTGGGATGCCCCGGCTTATAGAAGCATCATCTTGGTCTCTGCCTTCATCTTGACATGGCATTTGTTCTCCCTGTGTGCGTGTCTCCACATTTCCAACTTTCATAAAGACACTAGTTATATTGGATTGGGGCCTACCCTAATGACCTCATTTTAACTTGGTTACCACTCTAAACACCCTATCTCCAAACATGGTCACATTCTGAGGCACTAGAGGTTAGAACTTCAACACACAAATTTTGCAGAGATACAATTCGACCCATAACAGCACCCCTAAATGATTATCAGCTTATTTAAAGCTCTTTCTTGCAGGGTCATAAACGATATTGGGGCAGTGGTACACTGCACGGGACTGGCAACCAGAGAAAGAGGTAGTGCTACAGTCTCTAGCTCATCCAGTCAAGATGAAGAGTTCGTTATGACTCAGTTGGAGGGCAGAGAGGTTGACTGATACTAGATGTTAGGCATCAGTGTGGTGTCACAAATCCAGATATTCGAGCGAGTTTTGATTGGAATTGTCTCCAGGTTCTAGAATCTAGGTGGGTGAGTTAGTTCACTCAAATTATCATAAACGAAAACAAGGAGATATTGACCTGTTATTGAGCAAAGCCACTGTCATGTTGATGTCCTTTATCAGTTTTCTGTCAAGGAACTGGAGTTTAGATCCCAGGTTTGGGAGAAAACATTAGTGTATCTTCAGTGTCTTCCCAGAGAGAATCTGGTCACTTTTCACTCCTTCTTCCTTCGTCTCCCACTGCTCTGATCACCAAGCCACCAACTCGGGGTCTTTGGCAGCACTCCATCCATCCTCCCCTTTCAGTCCTCCTGCCATTGCCACAGGCCCTAGTTCTTGTTCAAATTATGGCAATAACCTCATTTAATTTAACTATCCGTATAACTTCATTTCTGTTTTCACCTGCTTTTACATTTAAATCCTTGCTTTTGGAATTTAATTTTTGATGTAAGAAATAAAGAAGTGACTTCAATTAATTTTACTTGACTACTAATGGCTTGCCAATTGTCTCAATACAATTTATTGAATTATCCATGTTTCTTTACTGATTTCAGTGCTGCCTTCATCATATCCTAACTTCCCATATATACTTTGCTCTAATTTGGATTTTCTTTCACTATTCATTTTAACAATTTCTGTGCTAATTTCTGTTTTAATTGGAGCAGGTTGATAATGAATTTTATTTTATGACATTAAAGCTGTCTTTTTATAAGTTTCCCATATTAGGTGGAGTTGCCTTTCCTATTGTTATATATGTGTCGTTCAAGATGGACTTTAAAATAATTATGTCAGTTTAAAAATATATCATTGGGACTTTGATCAGAAGTGCATTCTATTTGTAGATTAAGTATGGGCTGATTGTCACCTTCACAATATTGAGTCTTCCCTCATCTCAAGTGAAGTAGGCTTCTAATTTTGCTCATTCTTTCATGTTACTCTAAATTCTTTCAGTTTTCATCTAAAAATCCTATATATTTTTATTAGGTTTATTTATATTTGTGCTGATATTACTGTTATTGTAAATGAGATTTCTTTGGTTCTATTTTTTTTCTAGTTTTTATTATGAGAAAACTGTTTGTTTTGTACATTTATTTTATTACTACTACATTTACTAAACTTTTCTGTTTTATATACTGGTGATTCAAAGGTTCTTCTTAAGTATTCCAGAAATGCAATTGTATCAAGTTCATAACATTGTCATTTACTACTTCTGTCAAAGTTTGACCTTAAAAACCAGAAAAAATGAAAGACTAATGAGTATGACCACATAAAAACAAAAATTGAAATTTGAAATTTTATAAGTACCTTTATTAGCTCTATAATAAGAACTATGACAAAGAAGCAAAAAAACAGACAACTATGTCAATAAAATAATGAGCGAAGTACACAAATATGTAATTCTCAAAATATGAATCACAGTTAGGGAATATACAAAAAGACACTCAACCCCACAGGTAATGGAAAAACATGAAAACAAAATGAGATATTTTTTAGCCTATCATATTAGCAAAGATTAGAAATACAAGTGACTGTGTAAGTAAGGGAAAAATGGTACTGATACAATGCTATAAAAAATAGAAACTGGTATAGCTTTTGGAGGAGAATCTAGCAATAATTTATAAAAACTTTATTGCATATCTGTTCCACACAGCATTCCTCTTCAGTTAATTTTGCCCTACAACTTATTCAGGAAAGTGTATAATACCACATGCTATATGGATATTCAACACAGGATGTTTTTTACAGCAGCAAAAAATTAAATGTCCATCCATAAGGAATTGGTTAAATTAATGATAGTACATGCATATAACAGAATATTCTATGGCCATTTAAATAATAATGTAGAGCTATATTTATCTACATATAAAGCCATTCAGAACATTTTATGCAGCAATAAAGTAACATGTTTATTATAATCCTATTTCTCTAAAAGTTATTTTTATATTTATATGCTCATATAACTTCCTGAAACTGCCACCAATGCTTAAAATCAATTTAACATTTTTTTCATTGGGAAAACTATTTAAATTCCTTATTATGTCCCATAATTCACCTCCCCGCTGCCCTGCCCAGATTTGGCTTTTCTCTGCCTCTGCAGTCTCCAGTCATGGCCTGGCACTTCCTGATGGTGCCCAGGTATCAGGGGACATGCCAAGGTTTTTCTCACTTCCTTCTGCCTAGTTTATAGCAGTCATTCTTCTCTGGTTTACGGCATCTTTTAGTTCTCGATTGAAGTATCATTCTTTACCAAAGCCCTCTTTCACCTCTTATGTAAAACTCTCCAGTTTCTATCAATACACTCTTTTTTGTTCCTCACATTGCACTTTTCACAACTTTTAATTGTTTATTTGTTGGATTGTTTTCCTGCTCTTTACTCATTTCTGCCACTATACTGGAAACACAGTAAGTAAGGCCAAGGATGTTACAATTTCTCATTCCTCGTTGCCTGGCACAGACTAGATGATCGATAAATATATTAAAGGCATGAATATGCATGAAGAAATTATAGTGGATATTCTCTGAAATGTTAAGGTTTATCTCTGGGCATCAAAATTTTTGATAATTTTTAATTTCTTCTTTATATACTTCTTATATAATTCTGTATTGATATTATGACAATTATTTTTTATATTTCTAAATATAAAAATTTCCATTTATTTATTTACCCATATATATGTATACAGTAGTCAGAGATCTCCAGAGAAATAGAACTAATATATAGAAAGAGATTTATTATGAGGGATTGTCTCATAATTATGGAGTCTATAACCTGTAGGCCCAGAAAAGCCAATGGTGTAGTTCCAGTCCAAGTCCAAAGACCCAAAACCAGGAACACTGATGTCTAAGGGCAGGAGAAGATAAATGTCCCAGCTTAAGAAGAGAGAATAAATTTGCCTACCTCTGCCTTTTTGTTCTATCCGGGCCCTCAATGGATTGAATGATGCCTGTCAACATTGTTGAGGGTGACCTTTATATACAGGGGAGGAGAGAGAGAAAGAGAGAGAGAGAGAGAGAGAGAGAGAATGTGTTTTGTTTGTACATATGTGTGTGTCTTGTCTTAAAATGCCTATCTGATCTTACTCCTCCATAGCTTAATTCACTGTCACTCACAGAATAAATTTTAAACACAGCATAACATTCAAGTCTCTTATAAAACTACTTCCATGTCCCTTTTAAATCTTACTTTTTTTAGATTAATGAATCCTGACAGTTTACTCTAACCTTCAACCACAATGGAAACCTTCCTGTCCTGGATGACACGTTGAACTCACCCCTCTCTGAACTCTTGCTAACAATCTTATCCTCTTATGGAGTGCTCTTCTCTGCCTATTAAAATCATGTATTATTTATATCAATAAGGTAGCATTTGGTCCTGTAAAAAGTTAGTTCCTAGTTATTTCCTAGTTATTTTGATGGCTGATTCCACCTCTAGAGTGTAAACTATTTAAGAGTGGAGACTTTGTCTTGTTCAATTTTGACTCTGCAGTCTATATAATGGCATATAGTGTGTGTGTGTGTGTGTTTGTGTATATATATATATATATATTACTTGGTTAAGTTACAATTACATTTTACAAATGGAATGTTTTAGTTACTATTTTTATAATAAAATAGCCCCAAAATTAGTGGCTTAAAGCAACAATTAACATTATATTATTTTCTACTTTTTCTTTGGGTAAGGAATTGAAAAAGGACAATTCTGGCTCAGAGACATTCATGTGGCTGTAGTCAGACAGTGGGTAGTACTGGGATAGTGAGAGTATAGGAGAACTGACTTGTTGTCTCTCTCCCTTCACGTAGCCTCTGCATCTGTCCACGTGGTTTCACAATGTGGACTTGGTTGAGCTTCCTTACAGCATGGCAACGTCAAAGTAGTATAGTTGCTTACATAGTAGCTCAGGACTCCAGCGGTAAATGTCCCAGTTGGCACAGTGGATACTCCATTATCTTCTATAATCCACCTTCAGAAGATGGGAAGATCACTTCTGCTGCATTCTATTGGTTAAGACTGAGCCACTAAAGCCAGCCTAGACTCTCAGGGAGGGGCCATATATCCCACCTCTCAAAGGGAAGACTGCCAACAAATTTGTGAAGACATTCTAAAGACATCACAGACTGTTTTCTAACCCATGTCTACACCACCTGAGTATCTGGGTATTTCACTAAAACCAGGACAATCAATACAAGTACTATGTTAATAGATTAAGTTTAACACAACCTCTTTGCAAACAACTTTTCAGCCTGTTAAGAAGAAAACAAACACAAGAAAGACAAAAAAAAAACTCTGGAATTGATAAGAATGCAGCCTTGTTGTGAATAATTTTAAACTAATGTAAATGTTGCTAATTTCTGCTTTTATCAATAGCTGTGTTCCTATCCTAGATTCATAGAAATCAAAGAGTTCTGTTAGCTAATAAGTCTTTTTTTGGGATCTGGGAGATACTACTCAGGTAGATGTACTGATGCTTAGTCCCAAGTACATGTAGTAGATCTTATGGCAGGCAGGATTCTGGAGCTCCTGGCCCACTTGTGTCCACAGGGTCCCATCTCCAGTCTCTGTACCAAAGACAGGGCTCAGGTAGCCAGGTAAAGGGCAGGTCTGTAGTGTTATCTGCAAGAAATGGGAGATCCTATCTCAAGCTAGAAATTCATCCAAATGTGAACATTCTTGATGACACAGCGGACTTGAAGATTAGAGGAAATACCGGGAGCACTGAGCTTGGCTAAGGGAGGATTCAAGAGATGGGATAAGTTTAATAATTGCATTTGTCTTAGTTATACAGACTTCAGTAACAAAATACCATAGACTGGGTACCTTACAAACAACAGAAATTTATTTCTTATATTAGAGGCTGGAAAGCCCAAGATCAAGGCATTCACAGATTCAGTGTCTAGCGAGAGCTCATTTCCTGGTTTACAGATGGTGCTTTCTCACATGGTGGAAGGGGCAAAGAAGCTCTCTGGGGAATCTTTTACAAAGGTACTGATTCCATTCATGAGGGCTCCAACCCTCAGGACCTAATCACCTCCCAAAGGCCCTACCTCCTCATATGATCAGATCGGTGATTATGTTTCATATATGAATTTTGAGGGAACCCAAGCATTCAGACCATAGCAACATTAAAAAAAAAAAACTTGTCTGATAGATTTATGCATTTTATTTACTTGTTTGGAGTGTTGTCCTATAAAAGTGGAATTAAAATATTTGCTGACCTCTTATTTATGTGAGGCCCTTTGCTTGCCTCGGGTTGGCTACACAGAGCACACAATCTGGCTGGTTGAAGAGGCTCCTGCCCTTTCTAGGAGAAGAACTGAGCACTGGGGCTGAGAGTTAAGCTGAAACCGTAGGAATGCACATGCTAACATGAAGGCCGGTGAAGGTTATGGGCCAGGCACAGCCATTATCTTATGCATGAATGCATGCATGTATACCAGCTTGGAGCTGAGAGGGATCGTAGGAGATACAGCTGCACGACACAAAAGAGAACTTACCTATGTAAAATCAGAGCATGCTGTCTGGGATTGGAATAAATGTCTAGCTTCAGTCATGTCAGTTGCTATCCCAATAACTACTTAATTTAGGATTACATGTTATTTTATTTTATTCAAATTAAGATTATTTATCCAACTTATAACCAAATAAGAAATGGTTTCAAACATTTACAACTTCTTCCAAAAATCAATGAATTAAAAATTTTAAAAGGTTTTTATTAAGTCTAGAATCTGATTTATTGGGGAGAATTAGGATAATGAAAATTAGTATTTTGTTTGGCAGACCTACTGTATGCCTGACATTGTGCCACTATACAATGATACTGCTTTATTAATCTTCAGAATACCTGTTTGTGGTGGTGTTTTTTGAATTTTATGTTGAGAAAGCTGACCTTCAGCATGGTCCATCAATTTGCCCAAGGTTACATAGTATGGATAATACAGAAGGGAGTAAAAATAGGCCTGTTTTGACTCTCGATAGCTTGTTCTTTCCCTTATAACAAACAATTTATATCTTTTGAATGTGGCAGAAAAGCTTGGTTCAATTCATATGCATAAAAGGATATAAGTAGATAGATAATGTTTTCTTTTCCTCCTTCTTTTAATTTAAGTAATGGAATTGCAGAGTGGTAATAACATCCAAGATTGAGTTCTGGCTTCATCATTCATTGGCACTAGGTCCTTGGGTAAGTCATTCATCTTGCTTTTTTGATCTTATTTCTTCATTTTCTAATGGAAATAATAACCCCTGCTCTGCTTAGGTCATGAGATTATTATGAAGTTAAAATATAATATCAAATAGGAAAGCACATTGAAAACTTTTGACTGTAAATATCTTCATGATTGGAATACTGCTCTCATTAGTCATTTAAACATCTGATGGATCTATTTTTTGCCCAGGGGCCTCTGTGGCAGCTTGGTTTTCAAAAGATGCATTACTCATTGTGGATGGAAAGGTGCGTGGAGAGACATCTGCTACTGCATTGGGTGGCTGCAGCCCTACAGTGACAAGTTGTCATGAGAGCTGGTTTCACTTTGGGCCTTTTCCAACATTTGAGATTCTTTTGGATTGAAGAAGGATGCACTGCCATATGCATTGTGTGCCCTGTATTAACTCGAGGTAAAGGTAACTTGATCTTCATCCTCCTCCTCATGAATCTAGGCCTGGTATATAGATTCAAATGTGCTGGGCCTGCTGAGATAGAGAATGTCATGTGGCCATCATCGGCTCTCATGACTGGAAAAGTGAATCTATTCATGCGTCATTCACACATTTGTCCATTTAAATAGTAAATGATCATTGAGGGCCTGTGAACTAGGTGTAAAGTGCAAAAATTGAAATTAAAAATTCAAGATTGAAGATAAATGAGACATGATCAACAGCATACTGTAGGCCATAGATATTGTAAATAAATGATTATTTAAAATACTGTGAGAGTGATAAACACTCCTGGGACTACTGTATCTACTGATACAGTATCTACTGTATTTACTGACTACTGCACTGACCCATGAAGACTGGAGTGGGCTGGAGCAGGTTTGGGTCTTTGGGGCTGTAGGGAGTTCAGGCCAAAAGTAGACAGTATTAATAATATAAATCCTAGCATACTCCTTGAGACTTATCTAAAGTAAAAATTTTGGAAACCAATATTAGACATTATGTGTTAATGAATTTTAAAAGCCATAAATAGAATGTCTTAGTCCATTTGAGCTGCTATAACAAAAATACCATCGATGGTGACTTAAAAATAACAGAAATTTATTTCTTACAGTTCTGGAAGCTGAGAAGTCCAAGATCAAGGCACCAGCAGGTTCAGTGTATGGCAAAGGCCCTCTTTTTTTCCTCATAAATGGTGCTTTCTCACTGTGTCCTCACGTAGTAGAAGGGACAAATGAGTTCCTTTGGACCTCTTTTATAAGGGCACAAATCCCATTTATAGGGGCTCCACCCTCATGACCTCATCACCTTTCAAAGGCCCCACCTCCTAATACTATCACATTAGGGAGTAGGATTTCAACACATAAATTATGGAACAACATGAACATTGATGATTCAAAAGCATAGATCTTAAATGTTCTCACCACAAAAAAAGAAACAGTAACCATGTGATATGACAAATATGGGTCTAGGATGGATAGAGGACTAGAGTTTAAGAGGACATATCTCTTAAAGTCACAGCAGCACCCCAAAACCAAAAAGCCTCCTGTCTGGGATGGGTGATAAGGCATGTTATTAGCATGGAATCAGCCTAGATCTGAATCACCAAGCTAGAGTTATCAAAAACAAGAGAATAAAGGAAACTGAAAAGCTCAATCTCAGCATTTAGAAAAAAATGGCAGAAAATAATTTTTAAGAAAGCATTTGGGGCCAGGTACAGTGGCTCACACCTGTAATCCTAGAACTTTGGGAGGCTGAGGTAGAAGGATTGCTTGAGGTCAGGAGTTTGAGAACAGCCTGAGCAAGATGCAGATCCTGTATCTACAAAAAATAGCAAAATTAGTTGGGCATGGTGGCACATGCCTATAGTTCCAGCTACTCAGGAGGCTGTGGCGGAAGGAGCACTTCAGCCCAGGAGTCTGAGATTACAGTGAGCTATGAGGATGTTGCTGCACTCTAGCCTGGGCAACAGAGTGAGACTCTGTCTCAAAAAAAAAAAAAAAAAAAAGCAAGAAGAAGCATAAAAGCATTTGGTATTGTCAACCAATTCTTTTTAAACTGATAATATTAAAAGGGCATAGAATGAATTGAATGTCCAGACTTGGACTGGATGGAGTCATTTCAAGGACAAATTCTGAACTGAACCTGAATCCATCTAGAATTCTTAAGGCCTCTGCATGTCTCCTCCCATCTTAAACACAACTGAGAGCAGGCTTCTTGGGGTGAGGGCTAGAAAAAGACAATACCTAAATGTAAGCCCTGGAGGAGCTTGAGCAGAAGGAGAAAAAGAGATCTCTGCCAGAGACCAGGGAGACAGGATCCCGCAGAGGCTCAGGGGGCTGGGAAGAGGCACACCACCCACCCTCTGATGTACCTGTGACACAGCAGATTTCTGTAGGGTGCCCACTCACACCAGGCAGCACAGTCATGCAGGTCGCTGCAAGCATTTCTGAGATGAGTCCCCGGATGCCCTACTCTTCCACTGTGTAGCCTGGAACAAGCCATCTACTCCCTCTCAGCCTTGAGGACCTGATTTGTAGAAGGAGAACAAGGGTGTCTTTCTCACAAGAATGTGAAGAGAATTAAAGGAGATACGTGACACGCATTGTCCGGCAAGTTCTAGGCTCACAAAAATTACTGTTTTTCTATCCCCTTTTGTTACATCTTTCTGTATCATCATGCTAGATAAATGTTGCAGGCGATATATTGGTGAGAATCCTGGTTTACCTTTCCCAGGGTCTGGGTGCAGCTTCAGGCTCCTCAAATGTGATGCATTCACCCCAGGACTTCCTGGATAGAATAACTCTGACACCAGGCTCTTGCTGTGCCTGGAGTTCTCTGCAGCCTGGAAGGTGATTTTGCAGTGCAGGACTGAGGAAGCTCTTTGATGCTCCCTGTACAAATATAATGATTCGTATAAATATCTTTTCCATCACAATGTTACCAGACTCTGCGATTTCATTTGCATACCCCTGATGATCTCATTATACACTATTTTATCTCCCCTTTTCTGTCTGTCCCCAGCTAATTGGGTCCTATGGTATTAAACTGTCTGAGAAGGCATCTTCTGCTCCTGAATCTCCGATTTTGACTTACAAGTGAGTTGGTGCTGATAAAGTGATGCTATATGCTGATAGTAAGCACAGGAGTCTTCCTGGAGGCCTTATCTCCTTCCTTAATAACTTTTAAGACAACCTTTTGAGGTTTTATCAGGCTATGCATGGTGCCCAAAAACATAGTAAGCCTAAAGCCACCTCCGTTCCTCATTAAGTCGATTCAATTTCAACTTTCCCATCAAGATGCTCTGTCCCAGTGAACACTTGGCCTCATCGCCTTCTTATTTCCAGCTGTCCGCTTAAAAAACGGTGACTGCTTATTCGCCTTTCCCATCTTGCAGTGTCAGCAGAATTAGGCCCCGCGCTTCCTGTTTGCGGAGGACTCGCCCTCACCTTCCACCAGAGGTGCTGAATCCGCACCACCGGCCACGCTCGCTGGGCAGATGGCCTGCAGGGACTTCAGCTGGGCATTGTGCTGGCTGAAAAGACACAGTCCTGGAATGTGAGCTACACCACCCTCCGGTGAATGAGTACTGACCAGGACAAAGAAGCTCAGCAGAGGAGGCCACGTGGAAGGTGGGGGGAAATCAGGAGAAATGGAAAGAAAGGGGTGGGGTGGGGGGTAAGGGGCTGCTGTGGCTCTCTCAGGCCCATGCCTTGTTGGACTAATGGAAAACCTGCCCGTCCCCAATTGTAGAAACACTTGCTGAAGTCCCCTCCCTTGAGTCCCCCTTCTCCTTTCCTTCACCCTGCTCAGTCATACTTGCCCATCGAGGCCCACTCGCCTGGCACCTCCCTTTCTGACCGCACTCTCAGCTTAGGGGCCCAGCCCTTTCGTCCGCGCTTGCGCACACCCACCTACATGCACAGCTACGGCCCACCTTGACACATGCCACGCTGAGTTGCCATTGTCCACTCGAGGTAAGAATCCTTTAGTTTATTCACCCTCTGCATCCTTCATGCGAGGCTCTGGGGAAAGGGAGGAGATGCATCAGCGCAGCGAACAACCCCAGATTTGCTGATTCTGCGAGAAAGGCCGCAGCCAGCTCGCCCACGCCCACGTGGAGCGAAGGGCACCTTGAGCCGTGGTGCCACTGCGCTACTCACAGTTCTCCACGAGCTGGACACCGCTCCTGCCAGGTCCTAGATTTTAAATAAAGTTTTGTTGAGCAGAGGAACAAATATTTGAACAAACAGATGAATAAGTGAACAAAGAGCTGAATGAATGGTTTTCACTGAATTTACTGCTTTATCCTTAAGCCTGTCTGAAGAGATAGTAACACAATATTTTAGATAAAACACCAGTTGGAAAACGCTGGCATAGTTCAGCAAAAATCCACATATGCAAGTCCGTAGTACTTATAACATAAAAAAAAAAAAAAAAAAAAGATGAAATGAAGAAACATCTATATATTTGGGTTAGGCATTTTCTATGTAATACCAAACATGTACAACACCCTTTATATCCCCTAAAGAAGATAATTATGGTATTTGAATTTGGGTTTACAAGTAGACCCACGACCCCTGCAGATGCTAAAATTTGAGTTAAGCATGGACAATGCTTCAAAACATCACCTGTATGTGGGGTGGAAACAGCTTGGCTCCTGTTACACTGAAAAATAAAAATAAACAAAGCAATGATGAGCTAGAGTCACATCTCAAACAGCTTGCTGGTACATTTACGGTAATCAGTATCCGTAGGACACTGATGGGTACATCATTCCAATTTATCTAATGATAAAGGCTCTATTTGTCTCAAAGCAATTAAGCAAAAATACCACAATAAACAAGTACTTCAGTGGAAAAAACTACCTCCATTTGAATTACTTTTCTTTTTTTAAGTAAGCATTCACTAAT
>VSMD01059764.1:0-22349 GCA_008750895.1 Mirza zaza
GTGTGTGTGTGTGTGTGTGTGTGTGTGTGAAGCATGCCACTTTCAGGCCTAGTTGAGAGATTGTTTATTTTCTCTCTTTCCCCATTCTCCACTGAATGGGGGCATCTCCGAGGACCTACAAGACAATGAAGCCATGGAGACACAAGGAGCCTGGCCTCCTAAATGGCCATAAGAAAGGCCTGTGAACTAGAAATGCCATCGTTGGACTCTGAAGCAAATGAGAAATACGGTCATTTCAGTAAGTCTCTGACAATTTTGGATTTATCTTTTGCAGCAGCTAGCGATGCCTTGCCTATTGCAAAGAGTGAGCCAGACAAACAAAGCTGAACATGGCGAGGAACGGTGCTCCAAGCAGGAGAAGCAGAGTGACCCAGAGGTCAAGATCATGCTCAAGGAACTGACAGAGAGCCCGAAGTATTTAGAACACAAAACAGGAGGAAAGAGAGGTAAGATATGATCTTGGAAAGGCAGACAGAGCTATGACATTAAAGCCATGAAGCCATGTTGGGGACTTTATATTTTATGCAAAAAGTATCAGAAAGCCATCATTAAAGGAGTTCACAGTGTGGAGTGCCAGGATCGAATGCAAGCTTTAGAAAGCTCCCTCCAGATGCAGAATGGAGGATGGATTCCAGAGAGCTAGGACAGCACCCGGGGAAATGGGTTCAGAGACTGTTGCAGTAGCCCTGCGAGAGAATGATGATATGTTGGCCTCCGATGATGGAAACAGAGATGGAGAAAAATCAACAGATGTGAGAGTTCTTTCACAGTCTCAGTCTAGGACTTCACGGCACAGACGCTGGCTACACTACAGAGACACGCACCATGGCAGGATGCCCTGTCTCTCAATCACTTCTGCCAAGACAGAGTATTACCAGAGGCAGAAACAACAAGATGAACTAGCCCTGGACATAATGTGGATTCTATATCCATGACAATTTTCTTAGTCGCAAATAACAGAAACTAACTCTACCTGGTTTAAACAGATAATTGTTTATTAAAGGATATTGGTCATTCATAGAATTTTCTCAAGGGTCAGAGAAGCAGAAAAACAGGTCCTGTAGCCAGAATTAATATCAAAATCATACTACAATGCTATTTCATTGGTATTATAATTTTATTTCTTTCCACCGATGGCCTGAGGCCCTGTAGCTGTGCCTCCAACATGACCAAGGTTGGGTATATCATATATCCTGAAATCCTGCTTCAGAAATCAGGTCTGACTTTCACCATCCTTGCCATGGTGGTTTTCCCCAAGGTAACTCTTTCTTTGTGCGCTAGTGCTCTCAATTCAAGTTCTGGCCAGTGTATTCTGCCTGCAAACACCACAGCCACATACTGTAGCCCTAGTAAAAGGAACATCAGGAAAACAAATATTTTTATCTTCTATAGTGTCAGGTTACTTATAAATAATGTAGTAAATTCCTCAAATGTAGAAGAATATTTAAAGGTGCTGGGTGACTAAAAAAGAATAACAAATGTTCACCTGGTGACCTCCCAGGGATAATTAGGGCTAGTGTCTTAATTTGCCTGCATAAAAGTGAAGAACTGAAAGGAGCAGAAACCTGGAGTGATCAAAAGTAAAATAGACTTGTTTTAAAACAACCAGGAAACTAAGGATAACCAATATCAAGACACAAATCCATTCACAATCTTCAAAATACTGGTTCTAATTTTATTTAATAAATATATTCCCCAACTATTTTTTAAAATAAAATAATAAAGAAAATAACAGGAATTGACTACCAAAAGCAACCCTATATAGAATCATTTCATACAGCAAACAATTATACCTTAATGTGTTTCATAACCCCTGATTGACTTATATTGGTTTGCTCAAGGTAGGACACAAGTATTCAATAAACAAAGTAAACAGAAAAGGATAGTGGTTATTAATGATGCAAGGAATATCTGGTGAAGGATATTGTGTCTGGGGCTGAAACCTATGACCAGGTCAACTTGTAAGATACTGGGCTATAAGGAACAGACACCTTCCAGCTGCTGTTTACTGCTTAATTGCCTACCGCAAGGCATCATGAGTATATTATGGGATGCAGAGGAGAAAGACAAAGAGAGCGGAAACCTGAGTCTCTCAGCTAGGACCCGGAACAGGTTAGGGCCTATCAGGGGCAGGCTGAAGTAATAAAAAATAAAAAAATCACTGTGGGGGTGGATGCTTGACCAGTATGTAGGTAGCGAAGTTATAAAAGGGGACTTGCACACAAAGGAGGGTCCTTGCCCGGGGAAGAGGCCACTGCGCTGGCACTCTGGGGGCTCGGACCCTAGCTCGAGCTAGACAATAAAACTCCTTTTGGTAAGTATAGCCTCGGTGACTCTGTCTCTCTGTCCTGCGGCCTTGCGAATCCCGAGTATAACAAACTATGAGGAGGTCATAGGAGGGCCCTCTGGCAAAATGCAAAGGGTCACAGAAACCCTAGAACATCTATTTGTTGAAAAGAGAATAATCCTATCTAAACTGAGAAGTTACGAATTAACTTCCAATTTACTGAACTAGTCAACATCTAACTCGTGACACTTCTGAGCCCCTTCTAACGTATAAAATACTGGGCCAGAAAGCCACTGATACCAAGACAGACATCAACACAGACTGTGCCGTTAAGGAACTCACATTCTAGTTAAGCAGTCTGCACTGTAGACAATAATTAAAAAAAAAAATGGCAGAAGAATCAATTTCTATGGTAGAGATGATAGAAGTGTTCTGGATCCAGACAGAGAAAGCAATTAATTCTGGAGCAAACTGAATTGGCTAGAAGGAGAAGGTGGCATCTGAGCTTGGTTTGAAAGATGAGAAAGTAAAATAGGCAAAAAAAAAAAAAAAAGCCACTCCAGTGCAAAAGTGCAAAGTTGCAGAAGTACATGGCCTGGCTGGGGACAGTTTGAAGGACTGAACCTATAGCACTTGGTGCTGTGGCAGGGAGGGGTAGGGTGAACTATGGGACTGGAAAGAGAGGCCAGGACCAGATGGCTGGGGACCTAGGGTAGGGTGACAACAAAACCAGGCTATAATGCTGGAACTGCAGGTGTAAATTGGGACTGTCCTGGGCAAACCAAGGTGAGTGCCACCTTAGCCTTCAGGATCATATCATAATTTTTTTCTCTAAGTCATCAAATATTTTTGAACCCAGCCATAATAGGGATCGTGGCTGTGAGTTAAACTGGTCTCTGTGCAGCACTGTAGGGCAGAGGGTCTAGAGAGGCTGTAGGAGGAGGCCAGTGTAATAGTTTCGATGAAAAGTGGAACCCTGCTAGAGTAGAAGTGATGGGGATAGAGATTAGAGGAGGGGAGTTATAGGAGGTATTTCACAGTGGTGGATTTATAACCCATTGCCTGAGTTTTCTCACATGCAGGGTCAAGCATGGGCTAGGACCCAAGCAATTTTAGAATAGGGACAGAGGAAGAACCACTTCCACAGTGGTAGAACTCTCTAATGATCGAGTTTTAATACACTCACTAGGGAATCTGTCCTTAGCCACTTGCCTCTAAAACACAGGATGAAGGTTCACATTTAATAACAAAAATCTCCCTACATTGTACAAATTGGGAGTCAGCCAGCAGGATTTCCCACCCAAAAGTATCTTTACCACTTTCTGATCACCACTACCTGAAATGCCCCCATTTGTGATTCGTTCCTTTGGACCTCAGAGACTGCTTTTGGCTTCATCGGTTCTCAACTATGACTCAAATGCCCTTAGAAGAAGATTCCTCAAATTCTTATCAATCCCAACTCAATTACACCTCTCTTATCTTCACCTCTCTTATCATACTTAGTTTATTTCTTGCATTATTCATGGGAAGTAAGTCTTTGTTCATCTCGGCTCTCCTCTACTAGTTTCTAATCTTCTCCAGGGCAGAGATCTTTGGCATCTCAGCAACTAATCCTGTGCCTTGTATACAGGGTAGTAATAGCTATTCCATGCCAGATTTTCCACTCAAGAGCTGTGAACCTCCTGAGCTTCCCTATCTCTACCCTATCATAAAATGACAACATTAGAATCTACCTCCCAAGTTGTTGGGAGGCTTGCAGTGGAACCTATCTGGCGAACTATAGATCACTATACAAATATATATCAATATTTGCAAGCAGCTAGCATAATTTCTGGCAAGCGAGTGTGCTGATTGGATGAAGGAACAAGTGCACAGTTCTTTTATAAATGGGCTCCCTGGGAAAAGGGCCTGAAGTTGAGCAGGGGGGCCGGAGAGGGGTCGTAGCTCAGACAAGGATAATGATGTTGGCACCACTGAGTGGCATACTCGTCTTGCTTTGATGCTAAGGCAAAGAGGAAATTTCATCATGCCATGGCTCCAGAGCGTTTCTCAAGCAGGGACATCAGGACTTTGGAGCTGTCAAACTCTCATCTCCTTGGATAATCTCTGCCTCCCTGGCCTGCCTCGCTCACAACTTTTCCCTGTCAGGTTTTACTATTCATGGGTCAGCTGTGTGGCCCAGTTGCGATCTGTTATTTTCGTTTGTTGGTTTTTACTTGTTTATCCAGGTTTCTTCATTTGCTTCACTTTGAATTTGTTACCTAAATATACATCTTCTGACCTTGAATTATTTTTACTTCTTTTCCTTCTAGCTCCCTGGCCAATTTTAAAAAGCTGCCTCTCTAAACAGTCCATTTATAAGTGGGTGATTTGGAACACCTTTAAGCAAAGCTCAGCCTCATTATTTTTATAAACCCCCCATTCTTTTCCACTGCCCTCCCCTAGAAACACCAACTCCGTAAAAATCATGCACTGTGACACGGAAACGCCATGAAGTAAATCATGGGAACTGTGGTCGGTGGAGTTACGGGCAGGAGCAGACAGCAGGTCTGAAGAAAACAGCTCTGGAACTTGTATGTCCCCTGAGACAGGCGGTGCCCACCCCTGAAAAACGAATGCAATGAAGCAATGACTCCACAGCAGCATCCTCTGGAGGGACGTTTGAAGTTTGGGGACAATGGGGGACACACGTCAGTAGTAGAAAAGATACTTTAATCATCACACCATTTACACGAGGCGCCCCTTGGGAGGACAGGCAGCTCGGACTGTCCCCCAGTTCTGGCATCTTCTTTAAGGATGTCTATAAACTCAGAATCGGCTGCAAGGGCAGCCACAGCCTACCTCAAGTTAGCTCTCAGCCCATCTGTTACCACTTATCTGGGTCAGTGATAGTTAAGAATTTAACAAGTTAGAAGGAAAATTTCCTAGTTTGATTTGGGACTTATCCCTTCTTCTCCTATTAGAGATCATCGGTAATACACCTATTCTGTGTGTGCCCAAACCCTGGATAAGGGTCTCTGGTGATCTCTCCAAGCTTAATAATTAGCTTCCTTAAGGATATAAAACAGTTTTTAAGTCTGATTGCCCATAAATCTACAAAAACGCCATTGCTACCACACTAGTGAAACCAGACTACGGTGAAATATGATATTTTCCAGAGGAAAAATTTTGGATCTAAAATAAGGGATCAGGAATAACAAACTGGTGAGAGGAAGAGGAAAATCTGTTTCTGAAAGAGCCACCCACAGATTGAGCACAGATTAGGCCCTGGATATAAATTTTGGGGCTGATAACGAGTGAGTTATGCAGATGTGCAAGAGAGTACAGGCATCTGTCTGCAACAGTGAGATAATCCAGCTCTCAGCTTGAGTTGGAGTTTGAAAGGGGCTTAAATATGTAAAGACTGCCCATTCCATGCACATGCATTAACCAACAAAAGAAATTCATTTTCAGAAGTAAAATCAGAATTTGAAATTTTGGCTTTATACCAAAAAAAAAAAAAAAAGAAGAAGAAAGGAAAAGAAAAAAGAGGAGGAGAAAAATGAGAGGAAGAAGAAACAACAAAAAGAAAGAGAGGGAGAAGGCCAGAGAGAGACACTCCTAGCATTAAACTGAGCTCTGCAACACTGGGCAAGTTCTTAAATGTCTCTGAACCTGTTTTTTTCACCTTTACAAAGGGAAAATAAGATCTTTGCTGCAAAAAAAAAATAACTGTGACGATTAAGAGTGAGATAGTGTTTGTAAAAGCATCTGGCTAATACAGCAAGGGCAACAGAGGGTAATGGTGACAATGATGACTGATGACAGCAACATCACTGATGCAAGGGAAGAGGAAAGAGAGAAGGTCGAGGAGGAAGGGGAGGGAAAATAAATCAACCACGTCCAATGTCTTATAAAGAAAGGGAGTAGCAACCTCTATAAAAGTGAGTCAAAGCCATCCAAAGAGAAAAAGCAAGAGAGAAAGACAGAAATCAGTGTAAATGGGAGGAAGCAGTTCATTTTTAATTCTGTAGAAGTAAATAGAAGTTATAGAAGTAATTCTTTTACTTCTAGCTATAGAAAAAGATTTTAAATACCCAAAAGAGATAGATGAATGCTTTGCACATTGAAAGATACTACTCCTGACTCTTGAGAATGCCGTAAAATGTAGAATTCTTTTTTCCCCCCTAATTGCAGGTTTGCTCTATTTTAATAATTGTCAAATGCTTTGGGTTCAGTTCAATTCCAAAAACATTTAATGAGGACACACTAAGTGCCAGGAATTGTATTAAGGGCTAGGCATTCAAAAATAAACAGGAAAAGGGGGTTTTTGACTTGGAAAGGGAAAAACAGATTAACATACCACTGAATATCATGCCAAATGGTGGCGCCACAAAATCAATGTAAAATATAGTGGAAGCATAGACAGATAAGATACTAATTAACTTCCTGGTGGATGTGAGACTCTTCACTGGAAAAGCAACATGGGCACTGGGACTGGGATACTGACTAGGAGTGGGCAAGGCAAAGAAGAGAGGGAAACCCACCCTGCAGAGGGACAGAGTGACAAGTGTCCATGTGCTGCCTCTTGGGTGCTTGGAACCTCCGTATACCCAGGAAATCTTAGACTTTCCTGCTCTCTAATTTGAGAAACCAACTAACAATTCTCAAAACACTCTATCTCTTGCATGTCCAGGGTCCTATAGTCTTAGCCCTCTATGGAAAATTGCCTAGTTCAAATATCTCATACTAAAATGTCCATGGGATGGGCATTTGTGGTATTTTAGCAGTTGCCTCATAGAAATATAATACATTGGTCTAAAAGAATGATTCCCATAATGGAAATGTCCAGCATGTTGGTAAAGCTAAGTCAGGACAGAAGTAGAAGAGATGGATAATTTGGAGGAGAGAGCAGCAATAGCACCAGCAGATAGATACACTTCCCAGTATTTCACTGATTCATAGCTATGGGTAAGCAGCTGCTGTAAGAGAAAAAAAAAATCTATCATTGATTCTAGACACTCAAAAAAAGGGATATAAAAGGTAAAAAGCAGAATTTCTTTTTTCGTTCTATTTAAATGTGTGTTCACAAGTCCCATATGGGAAGGGAAGATTGGGTGTGTCTGGTGTGTTGCATGGTGCTCAGCACTCAGATTTACAAATGTATTTTACTTTTTTCCCCTGTTGTGACAGCTAGGTTACAAGCAGCATGCCTAGTTTTGAGTGGAGACACTTGGTGAAACCATGATCGTAAATTTAGTGTTCACAAAACGTCTGGCAACTGTACAAGTAAAGAGTCATTGTGATGATAAGGCCAGTGCTGCAGAGTGGAATGGCAGAACCGAGAGGCACAGTCACAGCTCATCTCCCCATTCACAATTTACCAGGCATCAGGCAGAAACTGAGCTGCAGGTCACCTGCCCTTAAACCAGTCTTTTCTCACATTGATTGTGAAAGCACAAAGAGATGGAGATGATGTTTTAAACAAGAGGAAACAGAAGCCTTTCTAACCACTTCAAGCATATCATGGTACGCAAATTGCAATTCGAATAATCGGCAGATGTATATTGAGTGCCTATGATGTAAAAGGCATCAAGAGATATTAAAGAATGCATAGTCCTTAGTTCTTTCCCTGGGAGAATTTTAAGCTGATTGAAGAGCCCAGAAAATTCAGGAATAAAATAAAAATTAGCAAAGGTAAGCCTCTCAGTACGGTGGAAAGAGCACTGGAGTAGTAAACAAAAGACCTGGATTCAAATCCTGAGTTTGATACTTATTTGCTCATGGATAACTGATGAAGTCCATTTTCTCATCTATACAATAAAAGAGTTCAAATATAGTAAGGCTGGAAATAGATTTCAAGGGAGGTGCTGACTTTAATCAATCAGTAGTGACTTCCAGCAGCAATGTGCTGATATCAATTCTGAAACTACACGGGCTCAGTGGGAAAAGTGCTACCTTTGATTCTCAATGGCAATCATGAGTTTAAAACTTGGAAGGAGGGAGCCATATATATGCCACCCCCTCGATGGGTCATTATAAAGACACTTTCCAGATCTAACTGGAAGGAGCTGGTTCATTTTTAATCTACTCACGAACATTAACTGAATGCCTTTCTGTAGCTAACACTGTGCTCTGCATTGAGATGCCATGAGGCCAATGATACAGACCTACAGACCTTGCAGTCAAAGAGTTCATAATCTAATAGAAGTTCAGATCCATGAACATCTTGAATCCAATGTGATTATGTACTGCTTTATAGGTCTATACAAAGGGCTAGATGAGCACAAAGGAGAGAGCAGTGCTACCCAGGGCAGTGATGTTCAGGACTCACCCTGAAGGATGATAAGGAGCTTCTACACAGAATACGGAGAGAGTTGAGCCCATGTGCGAAGTGTTTATCATATTCAGGAAACAACAGAAACTCCAGCGTAGTTAGAACATCGGGTGCTTGATGAAGAGTAGTAAGAAATAAAGCAGGTAAGTTAAATTGGGCCAGTTTGGCACATGCTTTGCAGACCAGGATAAAAAGTTTGAACTTGTAGTTTATACTTATCTTATAGGCAACAGGGATTCATCAAAGATTTTTTAAAAGGGAGCTAAATGAATACTTGGATTAAAGTGTGAGATGCCCCCAGTGCCAGAATAAAGGCCAGACTGGAAGTGCAGTGAGGGCTGAAGTTCCATATTGGAGGCAGGAGACCCAGTTAGGATAATTCTTTCAAACCTCACATGAGAGATAGGGATCAGGATTAAAGCCAGGGGCATGACAAGTCTCTATGAGGAACTTAAAGGTAAGATTAGTCACATGGTGAATGCAAGAGAATTTCAGGACTATTAGAGGCCACAAAAGCCTTGGGTGACTGGGGGAGGCTTTGGGAAGAAGGCAAAACTGAGTCAAAGTTAGGAGGAGTTGAGTGAATGGTTCCCTGAAAGTCACACAGATGCTGAGCAGTGAGATGGGGTCAGACTCAAGCCACACAGTGCTGAATCTTATCTAATTTCTATTAAATCTCACACTTTTATATGCCGCAGTATCAGGTAGAGTAGTATTTCCCAAAGGGTGCACCATAGAATACTAGATCTACTAGATATTAGTAGGTTTAAGGGAATAAAGGTCTTCATAATCAAATAAGTTTAAGGACATTTAAAAATGTTAAATGAGTCCATTTCTGGAGGACCTGCTGGAGCCTCTAATACATGAACGTGCATGTGACTCTCTAAGATGGGGGTGTGACATGGAACGTCTCTCAAACTCAATTAACTGCAGGACACTATTGTCAGGGATGACCTGCATGAGGCAAGGGTCTCATAGAACCCTTTGGTAGCACAGAACCAATTGTCTAGAAGCACTGGTAGAATTAATTTAGAAAACACCTTCAAATTTGCAGGTATTATCTTATACATTATTCTTACCATCAGTTTTCCTGCAAAGAAATCGTTTCTCTTCGGAGATTTTAGAAGTAAAGAGATTGGATTTCAAAGGGTAATAAACCACGTGCAGAGAGAAAACTCAAGTAGAACAGCCCACAGAAATCAGTGAACAGAAGGAATGAGTTGCTAGGGAGGTGACTGAGACAAAGCACACAACCGGCGTGGTTGCCGACACCTACAGAAGAGCTATTTCGAGAGAGAGACAGGGGCCGGAGGGAAGTGGTAAGAGGAACAGGAAGCCAAGTGTGGGATGAACCAAAAACAATAAGGAGAACTCTTCCTGTTCCTGAAAATTCCTTTATAGGCTTTCAAAATTGGATTTGCCTTTTTTTGTCATCAGTTATTTCTCAGTCCTCAGACTAGTTTTCATTAACAGTTTCCAAATGCAAACATCTCTGGGCTGTTCATCAGAATAGCCCATTTGGGGGAAGAGCTCGGAATAGCTGTCTTCACAATTCAACGTCTTAGCAGCATGGAGAGCTGTGTCCAAAACCAGAGTAGCTCACAGAGAGCTTTGAGAGGATTAGAAATAGGCATCCCCTCAGGCGGAACAGCGCTTTTGTAGATATTGGCAAAAGGAAATTTGTTTCTACAAGTGAATAAAACTCTGCGCAAGAGCACATGGCTTACAGGCAGAACAGACTGAGTTTCAGTTCCTACGCACCGTCACAACCTGGCACTCCTATGCAAGGCCCAGCCTGCAGAGTCCTGTAGAAGAGCCCTGCCTGTCTCCCTCCTCCCATTGCTTCCCATGGAAAATCCTCTGTAAAAGAGAGAGTCTTCCTTTTTCTTCTAATTCAAAGTCCCTAATCAGAATATTATCTAGAGATTGCAGAACTACGATGAGCAAAATGTACTGAACTAAGATACACACCATTTCTTTCCGTCTCGGCTTTGCCACTGACTAGCTATATGGAATCTAGGCAAACTATTTCATCTGATGGGATTTTGTGGATTGCAACAGTGCCCATAATTCCTTGCAGTGTCTCCCATTCCAGCCATGAAATCTCTCTCCACCTTTTAGATAAGGGCTGACTTAGTGACTTGCTTTGGCCAACAGAATGCATTGGAAGCAATGTGATGCCGGTTCTGATTCTGGGGGTCAAAAAGCTTTGCACACGTCCACTCAGTCTCTTGGAACCCTGCACAGCCACCATGTGAAAAGCCCAAGCTAACCAGCTGGGGGATGAGAGACCATGTGAAGCAGAGAGAAACTACCTGATGCTCTCCTGAACTAGCCTGCGGGGGGAATTCTTAGACATTTCTGATTTCCAGGAACACGGGGCTCAGGTAGAAGTCAAAACCCAGGCCTGTTTATTTAAACCATTCCTGCAACTATAGATAATTTTTGAGAAAATGAGAAGCTCCGCCTTGAAAGTTTGGAGGCCCTTTTTCCTCACTTGTTCACGTATTGTTAAAGGTTTGTCCTTCAGTGCCTCCCACCTTATGAATTCCCCTTTCTGTGGATCTTTGGTTATGGGAATCCCTACATAGTAAATGTATGAAACCTGTGTGTGTGTAGGTAAATAGAGAGAGAAAGAGACGTGCAAGATGTATACAGCATAAGCATAATCACTGTTCAGTACAATCCCCCTTAGTGATTTCTGGCTCACTAGCAGGTTATTCTTTTTTTTTTTTTTCAAACACAATTTTTTTTTAATTTCAGCATATTATGGGGGTACAGGTTATTCTTAATTTGTGAACTTTAGCTACTTGGTTTTCCATGGGTAAATGCAACTATGAACATTTTTTTTTGTTTCAGCTTGCAGGCTAGTAGACAGTATTTCTCACTCCTGGTATAACAAAAGGATCAGTGGCTGAAAAGACCTCCAACAACATGATGTCAGTCACACTTGCTCACCTCAGCAATTCAGAACAGTGTCATGAGCAGGATGGCCTCATTGCTCCTCCCCTCCACACTTGACCTTTCTCCAGGGCAGCCTGCACGTGGATGCACGATTGATCTTCCCAAAGCATGACTCTGGTTATGTCACTCCTTTCTTCAAAGACCTCAAATATTTTCCCTTTGCCTACCAAATGTCAAAACTTTTTTACTTAAGGATCAAAACTTCTCTAAACTGGTGCCAAGCTACTTTTTCAATCTTTTATCTCTTGTCAACTTCTTATATCTACACCTTGTGCCCTCCAATCATCCTTCATAATCTCTACCTACTTTCATACATTGTGTTAGTCATCTCAGGTTGCTATAACAAAATACCATAAACTGGGTGGCTTAATCAACAGACATTTATTTCTCACAGTTCTGGAGGGTAGAAAGTCCAAAATCAAGATGCTGTAAGATTCAGTTCCTGGTGAGGGCCCTTTTCCTGGCTTGCAGACTGCCTTCCTGTGTGTTCTCACATGGTGAAAAGAAAGAGAGCTTTGTCCTCCCTTCCTCTTCTTATAAGAAAACTAATCTCATCATGTGGACCCCATCCTTATGACTTCATCTAAACCTAATTACCTCCCGAAGGTCCCACCTCCAAATATCATCATGTTAGTGGTTACAGCTTCAACATATGAATTTTGGGAGACATAAATACCAGGTCTATAACATTCAGCATTAAGAAAATGAAATAAAACCACATTCATATAGATATATATGGTGTGATTATATCTTTTTTTTAAAAAAAATTCAATTACAAATTGATTTTAATTGCATTGAATTGAATTGAAATTAATTAACAAAAAAAATTGCTTTCTTTGTGGATCTATGACCAAGGTATACAATGTAGAATAGATCATCCTTGATTGAGGTTGTCCAGGGAAAAGACATATTCCATACAGATAAAACAAATATAGTACCTGTCCTCAATAATTTTTTAACCTATAATGTAAAATACTAAACCAAATGAACACAAAACTAATATTGAGCCAGATTAGCACTCAGCTAAACAGATGAGTTTTCTGAGTTGCATGGTATAGAAGTTTAGATTAAGGGCATTTTAGGGGAGAGTAACAGAAGGGAAGGTGACAGAGTTTCATAATAATTGTTCAACAAATGTACTTAGAAGTCAACGACTATAAGTGGAGCCAGGAGCATTCCAAAGGAGCTTAACACAATTCTCTCTAAAGGGTGATCTTTACTCAGGCTGACATATGGATAAAGAGTCTTTGAGTACTAAGGTTTCATTATAGCTAGACACAAGGCAAATGCTCTGCTGAATTGAAACCCATTGATCAATGTTTGTACATATGGGGAAATCTCCAACCCTAATATAATACATGGTTTACATTAATCCTAAACCCTAAGAAAGTCTGATGGGAGTGGAGAATGTGGGGCTGGACAAGAGCGTGCCTTTATTGATGTTTATAATGGTAGAAACAATATTATTTTTCTACTATTATAAACATCTGTAGTGCTGGAAGAAGACAGCACTACAGAACCCCAAATATGTATAGATGACTAGAGTAGAATGGACATGTCTGGAAGATAGAATTGATCCTGCCTTCTAGAGCACATAACCTATTACTTGGCAGACATTTGTATTTCAGCATTGTTTACCACCAGCGAAGCTTGGTAAGCTCAGCCCAGCAATTTCAGAAGATCCAATCTCTCTGTCCTTGACCCTGTCTTCTACTAGGTCAAAGCAACTTAAACAAAAGGAACATGGATCATAGGCAATTGCCCTACTTACTTGGCAACATATAGAATGTGGTGAATTCAGGCCTTACATTAGCTTTTTATTCTTTTAATCTTGAATTCTCTGATTTTACTCTTTACATTATCAAGCTAACCAATTCACTAGGTTCATCGTAGGGATATATATATATATATATATATATATATATATATATATGAGAGAGAGAGAGAGAGAGAGAACGTTTATATTATAATCAATGTATGAAATTCTTTATGCCCAAATGCCCCAAAAAAATCTAAGTTGAAAGTATTTTAGATTAATTTATAAATTGAACAAGATTTTACAGAACTTCACTATTGACAGATTATAAGTAAAGAAAATAAATTTATGGTTTTTACCTAGAAGTGCTAAGGTAGACTTTTCAGGTTGAGATCATGGTAGGTAACCATGGATTCTCCACACATCCCTTAGTGTGTCTGAGCTAGATGACCCATTGAAAGGACCACATCCAGAAGCAATATCTTTTTCTACCATTCTTATGGTACTTTTAGCAAATTTAGATTTTATTATGTATATGTTCATTGTATCACTAAGCTTCTGCATTAAGAAATAAAAACTAACTCCAGACGGTTTAAGAAGAATAGCTATTTAAGAAGAATTGAGTAGAACGAATAGAATTTCCAGGAAGGCTGAAGTCTTTGGCGTAAACAAACAAAAAAAAGCCTAGAATCAGGCTACTGGGCAGTTCTGGGGAATACTTACATCGCCACAAACTGCTGCCAGCCAAGCTCCAGAGATTGTCCACAGACATTGCTGGCACGTATCGTAAATGTTGAGTCTTGCTAGCTGTACTGCTTCCTGAGAAACCCAGCTTTATGAGAACAATCACCAGAGAGAACACACCTCATCCCTGAATCTTTCTGTCCAGAATGGTTGCACCTGATACCAGGAACCAGAGTCATACCCTCATGCAAGGTTGGCTGGGTGAGTACCTGAATATTCAGATTCTATAGAGGGAGGCAGGTCTTATCTCTTACAAAGTCTCATCAGGTGAAAAATTCCCTGAACATAGGAATAAGGTTTGGATTATATAAAGCCAAAAAGAATGACAACTATTCATTACATTTGTGCTGGTTTTACTATCCTTACTAGATTTATTATAAGACCCATGGAAAGAGATACCAAATCATATATCTTTGTATCATAAAAATTAACTACCATAGTGTTTAAACTGCTAAGATACTCGATAACAATTAGTTGTGTGAGCAGAACCACGGTATAAACCACATTCTATAAAGGCAAATTTAGTGTGTGGTCAGTCTAACATAATATCCATTTCATTGTATACTTCTATAAAACAGTCTGAGTTATAAATAAGAAATTTCAAGTATGTGAAAATATTGGGTTCCTGAGACCATTAATTCTTTCTAATTTGGTAGTATTTGTTCAACTACTTTTTCTTATTATCTAGAAACATTTTAGAGCCAAAATATGTGTTAAAAAATCAACAGCACAATAATCTGCCTGTGCTTATTTCACTTCATTGTATTTAGCCTTTCTTAATGCTTAGAAGTTACTATGATTTTGGTAAGGTTCAAATCACGTTCAGTAAAGTTGGGACATAATTTCTCTGAAATTGAGCCTTTCAACTAGGAAATCTCTTCCTTAAAGTTTATACTTCAGTCAGAAATTTTCTCCAAGAAAAGCAAACATATTCAAGGAAATTTACAAATTTTGCTAAAGCTTAACAAAAAGAAACTCAATTTTTTAAACTCTAGTAACTAGTCAACAAATAAGAAAACTTGTACAAGTAAGGGTGAGTATAAGTTAGAGCCACTTGGAGGTGGGTGATTTTTTTTTTTTTCTATATGAACAATCGTGCTGTCAACAGTCTAGCACATTCAAATGGGCATTTAGTTCAAGCAAAATATGTCTCTGGAACTCATCACCAGAACCCAAGTCTTCACAGAGCTTCTCCTTTGAGGATCACTTATACTAATATTGACATTATGGGAGTCTCAGAGATCCCTGTGTCCAATATGCGTATTCCTGAGTAAATCCAACCTACTCAGTGGGAAATACAGTCATACCTTGGATCCTCCCAAGAAAATCATCCAAAATTCTTTAGTGTCCAATTGTGGGAATTGACTTATATCCTCATAAACTCTAAACATCATTGATATCTAACCAGGGCTTTCCAAAGAGCTTTCTGATTGACACATGCCCATCTACTCCCCAAAACTTCCCTGGAAAAGGGTAAGAGTCAAAGCAAATGAGTCACCCAGTTAATATTAAATGTCAAGTTTATGCTCACTCAGTGCTAAACATTCCAAGCTAAAAGAAAAAAAAGAGTTAAAAAACAATATTCTCCACCTTCAGTGCACATGGATTTTCTTTGGAAAGACAAAAGTAATACAAAGGATATACGTGAAACCCAATTAAATACTAAATGGATGACATTAGCCAAAAGAACACATATGGTGAGTATGCTAGTAAAGGACTAGAAACATAGGTTATGTGTTTTCTTCCTGTTGAAGGTCATACTTCAGGTTGGGGAAGGAAGATATGGAAAATGTTGCTGATTAAATAGGTGGTATGAAGGAACATTTCCAGATATGATTTATAACTCCAAAATTGAAGGCTGCTGGCAGGCAAGAGACACATCCCATGAAAAATGAGAAGAAACGAATTACACCATGATCCTGAAGACTTTAAACAAATGGCTAAAAGAGATGAAGATAAATGTCTAGATTATACTGTGGAAGGATACAAAGAAACTACAGAAAGATGAACAGTGGTTGAGAAACCTTCCCCCTGCCGACCAAAAAGCAAAAACAAAAACAAAAAAACAATAGAGCTTAAGGGTTTAAAAAGAAACTGCATGAGTATTGGTTTCCTAGGACGGCCACAACAGATTACCACAAACTGGATGACTTTAAGACAACTGTGTATTCTCTCATAGATCTGGAAGCTGGAAGTCTGAAATTAAAGTATAAGCAGGGTTGGTTTCTGCTGGCAATCCTTGGCATCCCTTGGCTTGTAGATAGCTCATTCTAATCTCTGCCCCTGTCTTCACATGCCTTCCTGCCTGTCTTCACATGACACTATAGCCTGTACATGTGTGTGCACACACCAATTCCCTACTTTTCATAAGAGCGCAAGTCATATTGGATTTAGGGCACAATCGGATCCAGTGTGACTTCATCTTAATTTGACTACATGTGCAAAGACCCTATTTCTAAATGAGGCCACACTCACAGGTTCCACATGGACGTGAATTTTGGGGGGACATTATTCAACTCAGCACAGTAAGCTACATGAAGGTGGGAAGACTGGGATTATTTTATTCACCACTCTGACCTCAGTACCTAGCCAATGGTGGGAGATTACACACACACACACACACACCCCTATTATATATAAATAATATATGTATATATCTATGTATATATGTACTAAACAAATTAATTGTCCTAATATCACTGCATAAACTAATGAGCTGCATGTATCAAAATTATTTAAAACACTAAAAATATCATAAGTCTTCCCAAGATCGATTGGATGAAACTTGTGACAAGAATTTAGTGGTGGAGATAGCTGGGCATGGTGGTGCATGCCTGTAGTCCCAGATACCTGGGAGGCTGAGGCAGTAGGATTGCTTGAGCCCAGAAGTTTGAGGATGCTGTGAGCTAGGCTGATCCCACAGCACTCTAGCCCAGGCAACAGAGTGAAACTCTGTCTCAGAAAAAAAAAAAAGAATTTAGTGGTGGAGGGTATACATTATTGAAAAAGAAAAATCAAAGCAGATTTTAAAGTTTGGTTAACTAAAAAAGTTCCTAAGTCAAGACAGCAAATTCTTTTAATAAAATAGGACCTGAATGTGGATGTACACAGTGGAAAGAACTTTGAGGACAAGATAAATAATAGAAAAACAGAAAAAATATGTTTATGGCAACATTCCGCAAACTACTTAGACAGAGAAAAGTCATGCTGATTTCCTCCAAAGATCACATTCTGTCTAATTCACTATTCTCCTCTGGACTTCACATCACAAGAAAGGAGAAAAATGTGTTGATCAGTGGAAATGTGAAGTGCCTTAACAGAGTAATAAGCAGTCTTAAGGTCAGCAGGTAGAAGGTTACAGTTAGGCAAAAGGACCAAGTTCTATTGTTCTAGTTAATGATAATGTATGGTATATTTCAAAACAGCTAACAAAGAGGATGTTAAGTGTTTTCAGCAAAAACAAATAATAAATATTGGAGGGGATGGCTATGCTAATTACCCTGATTCAATCATTCCACAATGTATACATGTATCAAAACATCACAGTATAAACTATAAATATATATAATTATTACATGTCAATTAAAAATAAAATAATACTTAAAAAGTAAGTAAATAAAAATAATATTTTTTTAAAAAATATATATTTCACAGTAAGTGAGAAATAAAACACCAAATATGGTAAGTCATGTATCCCCCACACAGATTATTCGAAGTGCAGAGAAAATACAGCACATTCTCTGGGCTGTATAGAGGAAGAAGAGGATCCAAGAAAGAAGAGTAATGATGATTCTTTTTACTTTAGTGCCTGTCATATATCTGGCACTTTATATGTACTTCCATATAATCCCTACCACAATCCTTTAGGTCAGAAAACAGAATAGTCAAAAATGCAAAAATAGTCATTCACTCTCCAAACAATTATCAAATATTCTGGGCAAAAACAGCAAAGTTTCCCTGTGCTGGCAAGAAGACAGAAAAACAGGGAAAAGGATCAAGTCCAAGAAAGAGGTCAAGACAACACAGAGAAGAGACAGACAGATAGAGACAGGCAGAGAGGCAGACAGAGAAAGATGCAGAAACAAAGTGAGACAGAAAAAGAGAAAAAGAAGTGACAGAGGGACTCAAAGATGGGAAAGAGGGGAAAGAGAGAGAGAGAGAGAAGCACAGAACAATAAAGACAGAGAGAGGGACAGAGAGAGATAAATTACTACAGAAGTAGGCGGGAACAGGGTGCTGTTTATTTTGAGTTGGGCTGACCGATCCCACATTCAGGGATTTCTTTTTTTCCTAGATCTTGGGGTTTTGTGAAGATATATTGCTAATATAAGTTCTACAAAAGAAAATACGAACAAATATGGAATGGTCCAACTAAAATTAAGTGGTTATTTAAAGAGGGGTAATTATACAGCATTGTTGACTATTATAAAGTCACAGAGCTTCAAAACATTATATATAAAGAAGATCGAATGATTTGGGTCATAAGTCAATATGAGCATATCAGTTAGAGTAGTTTGACTGTAATAGAAACTCAAACTTTAAGAGTTTTAAGAAATACAAAATTTTATTTTTTAATATAACCAGAAGTCCAGGAGTCGAGGGGAGTGCTTCAGATGTTATGAGTGGGATTTAAGCTTTTTTTGCCTATGATTATTTCAGAAATGCCCTCTGCCATGGGTCACCTTCATTCTCAGGTTGAATTTCTCATGGTCACAAGAAGGGGTGTTGCTGAGAAAAGTTTAGCCTTCACTCTTGAGCCAAACAGGCAACGAGTTTGGGATTGCCATGAATAGGTTAGGCCAATCAGAATTCAGCCCTGGAACTAGAACATACCTCTGAAGCCATGCCATTGCTTCGTGGGAGGGAGGGAGTGGACTCTAAGTTGCTTATTAATCCCAATGCCCACTACAATAAAACAACAATATGACAAGATGATGAAAGGAGGCGCAGTGGCAAAGGAACCATTATTATTGAACACCTGCAATAGGCAGACACTTGATGTACCTTATTTTATTTATTCTTTATAATAACACCATGAGATGGGGCTTATTAACATTTTAGAAATAAGGATACCAGTACTCAGAGGTTAAATGAATTATTCATAGAAACATTAAGGCAGCACCAGGCACTTTCCACTAGCATCTGATCTGAGGTGCTGATCACCTGCTGTAATTTAGTGATGCGGCATGACCTTTCTGTAACTCCAGAAAATAAAGATTTTGCCTTGACATCATCACCATCATGTGCTCTTAACTGTGCTTCCCCTCCAATACTGACCACATTGTGGAAATTCTGCACTTGCCCCCACAGTCCTCGCGATTTCTCTGGTTCACTATTGCTATGGTGAAGAAGAGAGATTTCTCACAATGACTCTAGTACTAAAACTTTATTTGAGTTCTTTCTTTCTTTTTTTTTTTTTAGGTTTCACAACCAACTCTTTTTACCTCTTTTGTTTTTTTTAAATTTCAGAATATTACGAGGGTACAAATGCTTTGGTCACATAAATTGCCTTTGCACCATCCAAGTCAAAGCTAGAAGCATGCCTATGCCCCAGACAGCCCCTACCACACCCATTAGGTGTGAATTCACCCATCTCTTCGCCCCCCATCCAACCCCTGATGAATATTACTTCCATATGTGCACATTCGTGTCGCTCAATTAGTACCAATTTAAATGTTGAGTATAGGCAGTGTTTGTTTTTCCATTCTTGCGATATTTCACTTAGAATAATAGGCTCCTGCTCTATCCAGGACAATATAAGAGGTTCTGTGAAATGTAACACACATACAGCAAAGTGCAGAAAACATAAACGTACACGTCAGTGAATTACCTCGCACAGCCTTGTCAGCACCTCAAATCCCCATCCCCCACCCCTGGTGTCTCCTTCCTGTCACTGTCATTTGAAGGTAACCATTATCTTGACTTCTGAACATGTGCACACACATTTCTTCTGAATGTATATCCAGGAGCCGAATTGCTGGGTCATAGCGTGTATACATAAGACTCAGTAGGTAATTCCGATCTGTTGTTTCAGGTTCTGAAGTGGTTTTACCAATTTACCCCCTCAACAGCAGTGTGTACGGGTTCCCATGGCTCCTCATCCTCACCAACACTTCATACTGACAGTCTAATGCTAGCCATTCTGGTGAGCGTGCAGTGGCATCTCGTTGAGTTTTTAAATTTGTATTTCTCTGATCGCCAATACCGTCGAACAGCTTTTCTCATGTTACTGGTAAATCTGGACATTCTCTTTTGCAAACAGACTTTCCAAATCTCTTTCCCATTTTTAATTGGGTTCTTTACCTTCATTATCTTTTAGAAGTTATTTACATAGTTCTGCTTATGATTTCTTTGTCAGTTGCATGAACTAAAAATATCTTCTCTGGGTTTATAGCTTTTCCTTTTATTCAGACACATACAAAGTTTAGCGTGTAGAATATTGATTAAGGAATCCTATATGGCTTCAGTAACTGTTGGGGGTATAGCTCAGCGGTAGAGCATTTGACTGCAATAATTGTGCAAGGGAGAAGCCAGAAACAGGATTGAGCAGAGAGAGAAGTCAATCTGTGATCCTGTATTGATAATTAATTTTATCAATCGCTGTGCACAGACTTTTTTCTAATTTAAGCTCGATCCACAGGACACCCCACCACAAGCCACACCAGTTTTACTTACATTGATTAAGGGAGAAGAGAAAAAGAGAGAAAGGAAGAGAAAAGTACTGCAGGGGAAGAACACAAAAGAGTAATCATACCACTAGGATCCCATTATCAGCACTGGACACGGGTAATCTCAACACCAGGGGCTAATTCTCATGGGCAGTCTCTCAGGCATCGGTGAAGGCAACACGCTGGGATATCAAGCAGGTAGGCAGCAGCACAGAGATGTTAGACAGAGATGCAGGCAGCTTGGGGACTTTCTTATACTGTTTATATAGTGGTTTGAACAAAGGAAGGCTTTGGCGCCAAAAAGGCATATGCTCTGGTCACGTGAGGTCCCGGATCTGGCCAGGAACCGGGGCCTGTAGTAACCGGTCTCACATATCAGTTCCGGGCATGAGCCTAGGGTAAACATCCCTGGACAGCCCAGGATAAACAATCCTAGGCAGTCCAGGATAAACATCCCCAGGCACATAGCTCAGAGCTGTCAATTCCCATTTCCTCAAGAAGTGGCCAACTTCTCCTGGAAATGGGTGCATACTTTGAGCCTTATAAATTTATATGACCCCAAGCAGGCCTTAATATTCTGTGCCTCAGTACAGATCCACCACTGATGATGGCGTCTGCTAAGTAAGCCTACAGAGAGCTCTGGAGTAAACTGGCCCTTCAGGGTTGTCCCAAGTTGGGTGGAGATAGCAAGTCTTTGCATTCCTCCATCAATCATTCATTGTCCATGAGCCACTTGGGGAAGGGTGTGATCTTGGGCAAGGCAGCTCTCTGGGTGGCTGCCAACAGCACTCCCAGAAGGTGAGGCAACAGGTTATTTAGTGAAGAAGGTGAGTGACACATTCAAATGTCCACCACACTCTCCTAATGGTGGGTTTTGTTTTGTTTTGTGAAACAACAGTTCTTAATTTTAGTGTAGTCCAATTTAATAATCATTTCCCTTATCTTTAGTGCAGTTTATTTCCTGTTTAAAATTTTTTTCTGTACTCAAATTTATAAAAATATTCTCCCATGTTTTCTTCCCATTCATATATTCAGTCTAGTTGAAAATTGACTGTTTACATATAATGTGAGTCAGGTTTCATTTTTTTCCGCATCAATTTCTAACTCTTCTCGGCATCAATATATCAGATAAATAGAATAGAATTAGTAATCAGGAGAAAGTCAATCAGGAGAAAGTCAGGTGACTCTTATAAATCCTTAGGGAAATATAGTAGCTTGAGAGAATGATGAGGGAAATGTATTAATGAGAGCAGATTCTACTTGAGGCTCCTGCCATGTTTAAGTAGGAATCTCGATAGTCTTTTACAAATCAGTTGGAAACCTTTACCTGTAGGGATTAAATTGAAAGAGATAAACATAAAGGAATAGGTGTATCCTAAGGAGCTCAATAAATGGTAGCTATCGGTATTATTCTGGGGCTATGGTCAGCTCTAACACCTAGCTTATTCAGCATATTGTAGGTTATCACATTCTCATCCGAGTAGAACACATTTTACACTTTCCTTTTTCTACTGGACAAAAAAGGAAAAAGCTCATCATTTCTCTCATCTGTCTTACTTTCACCATGCCCTATAGAATCAGATAAGACTTGACCGGTAGCCAGAACAACATTCT
>VSMD01059765.1:0-52292 GCA_008750895.1 Mirza zaza
CTTGCATGGTGTATTTGACCCCAAGGAGAACATGTCAGCATGTTCTCTGGAGGGCTGTCGGCTCCACTCTCTGTTTCAGGTTTGAGGTTTGAGGCAAAGGCTGTTGAGGTTTAGATGTTTAAGAAACTGTTAAGGTTGTTCTGCTAGGCAACTGAAAACTTCATTGGAGCCAGATAAATAAAACTATTCAACCTTCCAGCAAATATTTATTAAACATCTACTATGTTGTAAGGCCCTGGGACAGACACATAGGTGAATAAAAACCAGGTTGTGGGATCCCAAGGCTCTTAGTGACATGCTGAAACAGTTGTTTGCAAAATACTCTTTTTTTTAAGCAGAAATATCCTTTCTGCAACATCAGTCTTGGATGGATGCTCAGTTTGTAACAAGCATAAAAGCTGAGCTTCTCTGGTTGAAGCCTCAGAAGCATTTCTATAGATCCAAATGGGGTGTGGATCCAAATGGAACAGTAGTTTTCAACATTGGCTAACCATTAGAATCCTCTGCCCATCTTTTAGAAATCCTGACACCCATGTCACAGCCCAAACCAACATCAGAGTCGCTGAGGGTCATCCTCCTGCATTGCTGTGATTCCAATCCAGTCAAGTTTGGGAACCATTGGTCCGGAGGAACCTCTTTGAAAACTCAAGTTTCCATGGAGAGGATTTTGGGAATTGAATATTGCCTAGCAGATTTTTTTCAAGTTTGGTGAACACATGTCAGAATCACTTGTAGTGGGATAGAGTGGCTTTTTAGAAAGAGAGCTGCCAAGTCCACACCATATCCCGTGACTAATGGGGATTCTGATTTGCAGGTCTGTCACGTGTCCTAGTTATCATTACATGATTTTGATATACCCCAAAGTTTGAGAGCCACTGCTTCACTGTAAGGCAGTATGATGAAATAGTAACAGTAATGATAATGCTGCCATTTTGGACCCTGCCTGTGTGCAGACACTCTCTCAAATGCATCGTAACATTTACAGTTCACACAGCCCTACCAGACAGAAACGGTTATTCACACTTTACAAACAAGGAAACTGAGACTTGGAGGAGTGAAGTGACCCTGTTCAGCATCATCCACTTTAGAAGCAACAGAGCTAGAAGCCAAACATAGGTCTGTAGGAGTCTAGCTCTGCATTTCTTTTAACTGGAATGGGTATTCTGAAAGTAAGGCTGCTGACGTCCAGCAGTTGTGGCCAGAAAAGCTGCTTGGAGGTTGGGCTGCTCGGACCACCTCTTGACAAAGGGATGGGATTTGATAGTCAAAGCTTAAAATTAACTGTATATCTTCCTTGCAGTGTTCAGCTCCTTTAACCAGGGAAATCTTTGCATCTAATCCTAGGTACCACAGGGGTTCAAAAAAATTAGAAGCCACAGTCCCTCTCCTTAAGGAGCCTTGTACTTTGGTGGTAGATGAGAGACAAACCCATAAAACCCTGCCTATGCTGGAATACAGCAGGGATATGGCCAGAGTTTGGGAAGAGGGAAATCCTTGCGGATGAAGCAGTCAGGGAATACTACACAGAGCAGGTGGGATTTGAACCTGTCCTTAATGAGTAAATAGAATTTACATAGCTGGTAGATATCTGGAAACTTCTTGAGTCCACTTGCTTCCATCTCAGGCCCTAGTCTCATTAACATATCGCATATATACTACAAATCCTACTCTAAAAATTAGTCTCATAAATAATGTCAGTCTTTATTGGAGCTCTCCCAACAATTCTGAGCTTAGGAAAGTTAAACTTCTCTGAGCCTCAGGAGCTTCATCTCTCGAATGAGAGTAATAATATAAGACCTATCCTGTGGGGTTAATGAAATGAAATAACAGATTTATATTGTCTGGCCCATAGTAGATGCTCAATAAATTGTAACCCCCATTGTGGTGTTAAAAGCTGGTGTTGTGCAGTGTGTTAGAGTGAGTTGGAACTCAAGTACAGCAGGAGGGATCAGGTGGAGAACTGGGCAGACAGGAAGCCAGGGGCTGGGGGCTAGTCCAGGAGCACAGGACTCTGGGAAGCACAGCATGGGTGCAGCCACGACCCTGGGATCTAGGCTCCCTGATGTCTGCCCTCTTCTCCCTGCTTGGTGTGACTTGCTCAGAAAATCCCTCCACAAAGAGTGACATTTCCTTGTAATTTAGGGCTGTGGCAGCCTGGGGAGGTTCTGGCCTGGGGAGTTCAGCCTGCAGGTCATGGCCAGCAGATTCCATAATGACCCTCAGCCAAGTCCTTCCTCACTCCAGACCCCAGGCTGTGTCCCTGTGTTGGCTATAGGTGCCGGGCAGGAAGGTGTTTAGGTGAGTCCCACAGAGTGTGCAGCAGTGCAGCAACTCGCACCTGCGAAATCAAAGACCTTCCTCTGTAGGAAAGACTTCCCTGTCAGTTTCTGCAAATGGGAACTTGTAGACTGGAGAGTATTGGAAAGAGCCCCTGTTACTATCCTCCCTTTTTCATCCTCCAATTTTTTATTCTGTTAAAATACACATAACATAAAATTTATCGTCTTAGCCATTTTAAGTGTATAGTTCGGTGACAGTAAGTACTTTGTTGTGCTACTAACATCACCATCCATCCGCAGAACTCTTTTCATCTTTCAAAACTGAAACTCTGTTCTTTATACATTAAACGGTGGAGGGGGGGGCCTCCTCGTTCCTTATTTCCCCTTCCCCAGCCCCTGGCTGACCACCATTCTCCTTTCTGCCTCTACTATTTTGACTACTCCAAGTCCCATGTAAATGGAATCATATAGCATTTGTCTTTTTGTGGCTGGCTTATTTTATTCAGCATAATGTCCTCCAGGTTTATCCCCTGTTGTAACATATGTCAGAATTTCCCTCTTTTTAGGGCTGAATAATATTCCATTGTACATATATACCACATTTTGCTTATCCTGTCATCCATTGATAGGCACTTGAGCTGCTTCCACCTTTTAGCTATTGTGAATAATGCTACTATGAAGATGGGTGTACAGATATCTCTTTGAGACCCTGTTTTCAGTTCTTTGGGGTGGATATCCAGAAGTGGGATTGCTGGATCATACAATAATTCTGTTTTTAATTTTTGAGGAGCTGCCATACTGTTTCCCACCGGGGCTGCACCCTTTTACACTCCCACAGTGGCACACAAGCGTTCCAGTTTCTCTACATCCCTCACCAACTCTTGTTATTTTCTGGTTTTTTTGATAGTGGCCATGCTAATGGGTGAGAGGTGGTATCTCATGGTAGTTTTGATTAACGTTCCCCTAATGTTTGGTGAAGTTGAACATCTTTTTATGTGTTCATTGGCCATTTATATATCTTCTTTGGAAAAATATCTGTTCAACTCCTTTGAGGACACTCCCTTTTATAACATTGAAACCAAGGTGGATGTCTGCCCATTCCCCAAATGTCTGGTGAAAATGGCATCTCGAAAGAGTCCCTGTTGCCAGAGCCCAGGTATGCAACCTTATACACATGTGTGGTAATGTCTATCAGCCAGTTTAATTCAGCTTCCTCAAAGACAGGAGGGGAGAGCAGCGCCTACTCCTGTTGGAAGACTTCCAGTAACTTTTTCACTACTCTGGTTGCCAGAGAGCCTGTTAATAGGCAGGCTTTCTTCCTGCTGGGCTTCCTAACGCCTGTCTACGTTGGCCAGTTTTCCTTGTCATCCATCACACTCATGAGCCAGCTGGAATGTGGGGAACACTCATCTCCTCCCCAGCAGGTGTTGTCCAGTCGACAACTTTCATCTACTAGAGACACTCGTGGGTGCCTGGGACATGCACGTCCCAACTGTGACAGTCATGGCTCCTGTTCCTACAGGGGGAGTGTGTCGTATGCCTCAGTTGGCTGGGCACAGAGAGAGGTTGAGGAAGGCCTCCCAGAACTCCCCAGAGAAGATTCCTGTAGAAAGGTTTCCCGTGGAGCTAATTTCCTGTAGGGAGGTTGTCTGGCCGGTCAGGCAGGCTCTTGCCCAGGCCATGCAGAACCAACCTCAGGAGCAGCTCGTGGTCAGCTCCGAATTATTGGTGTTTTGAAATATAGTTCTTGGTTATAATATAAGAGAACAGGAGGTAACAGATCCAGAGAGGCCATAAACTGCATGACAGTTAAGAGTTCATCTTCTGGAATTGACAAGTGTGGACTCTGCCTCATTCTGCCATGTACTGCCTGTGCGTCCTGCTGATGTTGCTTCTCTTTTCCCCACTAGGGGTGACTGCACCTGCCACAGTGGGTTGCTGTGAACGGGTCATTCATGCATGTGCTTAGCATGGCACCTCACAAGTGCTCAGGGAAGGTGGCTGAATGTCCCGCACATGTCAGGCACACTGGCAGTTGTTTAAACCGAAGCATTTTATTGCATCTTCATCACAACCTGTGTGGTAGACGTGCATCGTTCTCACTTATGGATGGCAAACCAAAGGGTCAGAGAGTAAATACCTACTTGAAGGTCATGCAGAAGGCAAGCAAGAGAGCACAAGCCTGTGTGACATCATACTCCTTTCAGACTTGTTCTTTAGAAAGCCTTTTTCGAAGTTAAAGGTAACCCTCGTTAATTAAGCCGAGTTTGATAAACGAATACCTCTTTATCTGAGATGGAAAATGAAATATGTCTCTAATATTTATCCCAAAGCTTTTAGTTTTATGTAGCAACACTGAAACCGGCTCTTTTATGAACTCCAAAGTGCATGCGGGAAGCCCGGAGGAACCAGCAGCCAGCTATTGCTAGAAGCTGGCCATACAGAGCCCTCACGTAAGGGTATTTGCTTTTAAGGCTGCCTCCGGATTTTAGGGCTTAATGAATAGAGATGACCTGGGCATTACATTTTTGTGTTCTGTTTTCATCAGTGTTTAATTCAATCAGTATTCTTTGTGTACTTGCAGTGGGCCGGGCACTGTGCTAGACATGGAAGGGATACATCGCAGGTGAAAATGGCACAGTTGTCCATAACCGCCATGTCTAATGAGGAAACAGCCCGGGTATGACCACCCGATGGAATATGATGAGTGTTCTGCCTGGGGCATGAGCAGAGGGCTGTGTGTGGGAGCACAGGGAGGGGACTGATTCTTAGGGAATAAAGGTAACTTCATGGTGGAGGACACTTCTTTGAAGGATTAGAGGGAAAAGATGGGAAAGAGCTAGGGAAGAGGGTGTGGGTGGAGGATGCAGTGGTTTGTGACAAGGGGAACAAGAAATGCTCCCTATTCTCAAGGGGCTCATGCCGGTGGGCTGGCAGAGGAGGACACGTGAACAGACCTCTACAGGACCAAGTGCCCAGGGCTCCACTGAGAGGGATGCTCGGGTGTGGCGAGGGAGGAGAGGGGAGGACGGAGGAGGACTGGCAGCCAGGGAACGCTCCCCAGCCGGACCACTGAGCCGAGCTTTGGAGAGGAAAGATTTTAGCAGAGCCCAAGAGTGAAGAGGGCATTCCCCGCAAGAGCAAACTGGGAGGGTGGGGACCTGGAGGCGTGAGTGAACATGTCGTGTTCGTAAACGGTCTGGCGGGGCTGGAGCAAGGCCGTAAATGAGGGAGTGTCCAGGCGCGCCTGGGGAAGTGCACGGGCTCCTTTCCAGGAGGAACCTCCGAGTAGTCCTAAGGGGATTGAGCTAGAAAGTCTTTGAGTAAGATAATCCCTGTAAACTCGGATGGCCAACTCCTTTCCATTTTAAAGCATGACAACGTATCCAGTGTGTAGTGCCTATAAATTTCTCCTTAATGCCCTTGTGATTTTCAAAATGTTTGGCTGCGCCACCCACCGCCCCTCTCTGTCAATCTGAAGAGGCCGGCAGGCTTCATTAGCCAGGGAGCTGCAGCTTGCTCCTCTGGTTTTAGAATAGATTTATTAGTCTCCTGTTGATGCTGGAGCATTCATCACAAATTTAATTGCTTAAAACAACACAAATTAATTCTCTTACAGTTCTGGAAGTCAGGAGCCTAAAATCAAGGCGTGGGCAGGACCACATTCCTTTTGGGGGCTTCAGGGGAGATCTGTCTCCATCCCATTTTCAGTTCTGGAGGCTGCCTGCATTCCTGGGCTTGTGGCCCTGCCTCCCATCACTGTAGCCTCTTGCTTCTGTCACCTTACCTTCCCTGATGCTCGTCCACCTACCGCCTTCTTATAAGGACACTTGTGATTGCACTGGACCCACCCAGATACTCCAGGAGAATCTCTGCATCTCAAGACCCTTAGTGTGATCATGACTACGAAGTCCCTTTACCACATAAGGTAACAGTCACAGGTTCTGGGGATCAGGATGTGGACATCTTTGGAGGGGAAGGGACATTACCAGCCTATCATGGCACTTGCATTTGGGGGTCTTAAGAATACCCAAGTCATAGGACGGTTTCTATTCTAGCAGCACTGCCTGCCACTTTCCTGCATCATCTCTGGTTGTTAAATTTAGCAATACTATTTCCCAGAAAGAAGAAGAAGGGGAAAAACCATGCGATCCCTCCCCTATCCTTAAGTGTTCTTCTTTTGACATGTGGTGTTTATTAAGGACAGTGACAATAATGAAGTTAAAGACAGTCGATGCCCGAGGCAGCTGGTGTAGAATAAAGAGCTCTGTATCCCAGGTCCAGAGTTCAGCTCCCAGCTCTCACGAATGCTTTGATCCTGGGCAAGTCTTCTCATTTCTCTGGACCTTAGTTTCCACATTTGTAAAATAAAGAGGTCCTTATTCTAGTCATTAAGGGCTCTTGCTTTTTACTGATGCATTATTGAGGCCAATTGCTGTTTTAAATATTGCTGCCATCATTTCTGCCATGCAGAGTAATGGGAAGAGAAAAAGGTGGCTGGGAGACACATGCTGCTGGAATGTGCTGCTTTTTCTTTTCTCTGGTTGCATTGCTATCACAACTCCTCAAATCCCTCTGTTCAGACTCTGTCTCATAGCGTGAGCTTTTCTTAAAAGTGTCGTTCACACGTTTGGCCCCCTTTTGCTGGTCTCCCCCTGGGCTCCAGCCCTTTTCCATTGGAAGGTTTACCATTTCCTACCTCGTAGAAATGCTCGGGCTGGGAGTCATTAGGCCCTTCTTCCAGTCTCAGCTCCCTCATCTGCTCACTGGTGACCTGCAGGAATCATTGAATCCTATCTGTAACACGTGGGTAATCATATGTCCTCTGTCTACGACACAGGCCTGTTGTGAGGGTCCAAGGAGGGAACAGCTGTAAAAGTACTTTGAAAAACACAAGACACTGTTCAAAAACAACATGGCTTGACCAGATAATCTTTAGGATTTAGAGACTTGTGTCCCCTTCTGTAAATTCTTGTCTGCGTGTACATGTGCTTGTGTGTGTTAGTGTGTGCACACAGGTGTGTACGTGTTTGAAAGGTTCATTAGTTTTGAAACAGGACAGACAGGATCAGGCCTACATCACAGGCTTATCCACCCATTCCTGCCTCCCCTGGAAACTGTTCCTGGCTGCAGGTAGGAATCTTGTTTTTTTAGCTCTTCATTTCCTGCTCACTTTGTTGGAGGCTATTTGCATTTCATTATTAATAACTCTGGAGCAATATGCTATTTTTTGGCCTGAGGGCCCCTGGAGGTGTGTGGGCCCCTCATGATGCTGGATAGGAAAACTTGCTGTTAATTAAACTTCTCTAAGCCACATTGTCAATTTCCTGACCCTGGGTCAATACCTAGCAGGGGAGTCCTGTTACATACAGAGAGACAGAAACTGCACGGCAAGGAGAAGGGAGATCTTTGCCCTTGTCTGTTTTTCTCCTTGGAAAACCTCCCTGGCCATCCTGGGTAGTTAGCAAAGAAAGCAGGTACACCTGTTTGAAACGCATACTCCATGTTTTTGGTAAGGTTTTTTGTTTGTTTTCCTCTTCCAAGGGAAGTTTTGTTTCTTTACCTTCTGAAGCAGGGACCACTTAGTCCCTGAATTGTTTGACAAGGAGTTACCTGTTGATGCTCACCAGATACATGGTGTTTTAATATGCTTTGATTTCTAAATCAGAAACTGTAGCCCTTCTCAGTAAGAGAGTTTGTAGAAGAGCTAGGTCCGCTGGTGTGTATATTTCTGCCTGTAGGTTAGGAAGGATTGAAGCCAGATTTTAAGCTTGAGTTACTCTGATCTCAGACAAGGCTCCAAAGAGCCCTTGTTCACTTCTTGTGGCATTTCATTAAGTGTCAGAAGTATTTCATTAGTTATCAGAACAAAGATCACATTTGCCATAAGAATGCTGCATTGGACCTTCTCCAAGTCATTCATAACTCTGGTTCCAGAAGAAGGATACGATGGGTTTTGGAAAAAACCTGACTACAATATGTGTGTCCCTGAAGGGGATCTCGGTTTCACATCTGGAATCCTCCAGGGCTTCTCCTTCAGTGCACACCTGGTACCAGCCCGAGATGCCTTCATATAAGGGTGGCAAGGGGGAATTTCCTGTATATGGGGGTTACCGTCATTTTCTGTCCTCATTCTATCTGCAGGAGCCTGTATATATTGTTGATTCAGTAGTGGTAATCACAGCCATTTTTTTTAAGAGTCAGGGCCTTGCTCTATTGCCCAGGCAGGAGTGCAATAGTGAAATCACAGCTTACTGCAATTTTGAACTCCTGGGCTCAAGCAATCCTCCTGCCTCAGCCTCCTGAGTAGCTGGGACTACAGGTGCACACTGCCATGCCTGGCTAATTTTATTTTATTTTTATTTTTTTGGTAGAGACAAGGCCTTCCTCTGTCACCCAGGCTGGAGTGCAGTGGCATGATCATAGCTTATTGCAACCGTAAGCTTCTGGCCTCAAGCTATCCTCCTGCCTCCACCTCCCAAAGTGTTGGGATTGCAGGTGTGGGCCGCCCTGCCTGGCCCTGTCACACCCATTTTCACAGCACCTACTGTGTCCACATCACTGACATGTGCTGTTTGAGCCTTAACCAGCCCCGTTTAAAGTTGAGGACACTGAGGTGAGGTAAAGAAGTTGCCTGACCCCAGTGTCCCTGCTCTTCCCACTGCCTCCCTGAACCTACAGTGTTGACACAGGTGATTTATGTGAGAGGGTTTGGGGGACACCTGCTGTGGTTGAGCTGTATTACATGTGGCCTCATTACTGGTTCTCAAGATAAAGTGCTCATAGCCCCGCAAGGGCTTTTTAGGTCCTCACTTTCTTGTCAATCCATAGGCCCTTTGCTGGATACAGTTCTTTTGGCTCATCTCTGTTAACAATAACAAGAGCAATAACAACTGATGTTTACTGATGATTTTCTGTGTGTAATAGGCCATTGCTGAGTACTGGCTAATGCATTTGGAACGAAAGGTCTTTGCCAGTGTGATTAAGTAAAGAATCTTAAGATGTGAAGATTATCCTGGATTATTCAGGTGGCCCTAAATGCAATCATAAGGGCCCTTAAAAGAGGTAAGCAGAGGGAGATTGAATATGCAGACACACAGAGGGGAAGGTGATATGAAGACAGAATAGAGAGAGATTTGAAGATGCAGTTCTTGAAGATTGGAGTGATGCAGCCACAAACCAAGGAATGGTGGTGGCCACCAGAAGGTTGAAGAGGCAGGGAAACAGATACTGACCTAGAGGCTCCGGAGGGAGCTTGGCCCCGCTGACACCTTGATTTCAGCCAAGTGATGCTGATTTCGAACTTCTGGCCTCCAGAGCTGTAAGATAATAAATTTCTGTTGTTTTAAGTCACCAAGTTTTTGGTAGATTCTCACAGCAGTTACAGGAGACGAATACCCTGTATTAGGCTCTGAGCTAAACTTCATAGGGCTCTTATGCACACACTGTTCATACTGCCCCTTGTTTAATATAAGAAGAATTCTGTTCTTAGAGAGACAAAGTGATGAGACCTGGGTCCCAGAGGCAGTAGGCTGCAGAGTAGGGATTTGAACCTCTAAGCCTCTGCTTATAACCACTGATCTGCCCCTGACTCCACTCTCATCCTAATGCCCCAGGCCAGGCCTTGTCCTGAGAGCCTCCCCTCTCCCTCTTTATGGTTTGACTCCCAGGCACACAATATTTTATCTTTTTCATGCAGAAACGTTTGGTCCCCTTACAGGCCATGTGAATCCAGAAGCAGTTAGCTACAGTTTTCCTTTTCCTCAGTGATTAGAACACGGTTCATTGTTGGCTAGTACTGAAAACTTTTTCTTTCTGGATTGGGATGGGGGGAAAATAGTAATTTTTCCCCTGTTTTCTGGTAAATCCTTATTCCCAATGGTCCATCCGTGTAATCCTCTATGAATGGGAATTTTGTATTTAAAAGCTATACTATATTGCAGCTTTTTAAGCTCCTTAAAAGCTTAAAAACCATTCATCCATTAGTAACATTTGTCAATATTACAATAATATCTGTTCACACAGACTTATTAGCTTGAACAAGTTTTTGAATATCTTTTAGACTCAGTTTCCTCATATAAAATAGGAGTAAAGGCCTACTTTGCTGTTTGCAGTGATGGGAAAATTGGATAACATGCATAAGGCATTTGACTGGTGTTTGATACAAAGGAGGTATATAAATACTAAATGCATTACTTAAATGCAGTTGTCCCTGGTATCTTTGGGGGATTGGTTCCAGGACTCCACTGGGGACACCAAAGTCCACAGATGCTCAAGCCCTTATATAAAATGGTGTAGTCTTTGCATATTCTGTTCTATGCACATCTTCCTATACTTCGCTTTGAATCATCTCTAGATTACTTGTCATACCTAATACAATGCAAATGCTGGTGGATTGTTGTTACACTGTGTTGTTTAGGGGATGATGACAAAAAAGTCTGTACATATTCAGTATAGATGCAACCATCCATTTTTTCCCAAATATTTTTGATCTGCATATGTTGAATTCACAGATGCAGAACACATGGATGTGGAGGGCCAACTGTACTCTATGCTAAATATTTTTAGGAGTGGAGTAAAACTCTAGAACAGATCCCTCCTTCCTTTAATTAACTGAGGGTGACAGACTTGGTACCTAAATAACTTCGTCTTATACAAGGAAGAAAGTTGTGCATCATTCTTATTATTATGATTGATTATCGAGACAGTTGAGATATGCTTGAGATAGTTTATATTTATGATAAAGAAAAAATGAAGTCATATATGGTAAGTAGGTATACAGAAAGTGGTATAAAAATTCAGAGTGGGAGTGACATCAGGATATGAGAGAAATGTCATTGCTTCCTCCATAGGCCTTTCGCATAAAAGATGCTCAAGAAATATAAGCTGTTGTATTAATGAATTCAGCAGAACTTACAGAAAATAGTTCTTCCGTTTTCTTCAGCTTGTTAAGGGTCAGCCTCTGGGGCAGGGGCACAATTTGAGAGTCCCCCGGGGAGAAGGGGTTAGGAACTTGCATGCTTAGCACCTGTTCTGGCCAGGCACTGTGCCCCACAGGTAATCTCATTCGGTCTCCCCTAGACCCCTGTAGTCCTGGAGGGCCACTCGGGTTCAGATTACAACCCCTAGTAACAACAGGTTTGAATCCTAAAAGGGCTGTTCGTAGTTATGCTGGAGAAATGAATGCATTTACTGTTCTTTCGTGCAAAGCCCGTTCGTACTACTCAGTCTGATGTTTGGCTGTCTGCCTCTACGACCGTTCTCACGTGTCAGGTTGCAGGCCCTGTGTCTCTTACCTTCAGGGCAGTGCAGCTGTCATGGTAGCCACCATTATGGAGTGTCCTCTGAGGGCCAAGCCTGTGCTGGGCACTTCACCTGCGTTATTTCATTTAATCTGCACAACAGCCAAGTGAGGTAGGCATTGCTATCCCCATTTTACTGCTGGAGATAGGGAATGGTGTGACTTGCTCATGGCGACACAGGTAATACGTGGCTGATCTGGCCTGTCTGGTGGAATGCCTGGGCTCTTTCCAGCACCCCTTGTTGCCAGCTCTGTCCTGCTTGATCTCCTACCCTCCTCACCCAGCGCAAATTAGGGTGGAGAAATCATCTTCTTTGCTCTGAGCTCTCTGATATTAACTTAGCCTTAGCTGGTAATGCCTGTCAGACCTCATTTCTTGCCTTTATGTGAATCCAAAAAATTCTGCTTCCTCTAGTCAGATTCATGTCCACACTGGGAGAGCACAGTGTGTTCGACTCCCGGGTGTCCTGTGCAGCGAGTGACCTGCTCAACCATAGGTGGCACCCTTGTAGTCTCTTGACCATTGATTTCTGTTGTATTGAAACTGATTTCCTTAAACACCCTCGCACTTGTCCTTATTTCACCCTTCTGTGCTCACACCAAATCAGACACCCGAAGATCAGTCCTGGCAGCCCAGGATCCCTCAGATGTGGAGCAGTTCCAGTGAGCACTGTGGGTGATTGTTCTTAGGGACACTTGGCTGGTTTTCAAACATGATCCTAGAAGCCATTTGATGGCAGTATCTGGAATGAGAGTCTAAGTCATCTTGTCATTGCCCCTGGAAGGACTGGGTCTGTTCTGAAGTTTCATGCTCAGTTTTATTTGGGGGGCTGGCATAGAAGAGAACCCCCTGGGCTTCACCTCTGGGGAGGCCACAGGATGGGTCACTGAGGATGGGGCCTTCCTGGTTCAAAATGGGCCTTTTAAACTCTGAGTCGCTCCAAAACCACCTTCCTGCTTCCTTTCCCTCTATTAGAACAAATTTGTCATTTCCCTCTTGTGTCTGTCCCCCATAAGTCGGTGGGGTCCTTCTTTCCTGAAGACTTAGAGCAAACCTGTCAGCTGATCCTCACACTGGTCTTTAAACCTAGACCTGCAGTAGCTGCAGATCTGCTTGACCTACAGCTAACATATGCGTCAGTGGACGCCGCACAGCAGGCAACCAGGACAACTTTCATTTTCATCATCTTTATTTTTATTTCCCTATGTGGTCAGCATTTTGCCTCTTATCTTCCATAGACACCAGATAATTTATTGCCTAGAACAGTCTTGGCAGCAGTTTCAGTCTTAGAACTTCTGAGAAGACATCTGCACTCAACCTAAACCATTTGCTCGCAGCCTCTTTGAACTTAGCACATGATATCCTTTCTCCCTTTGGCAGGTGCTCATAATGGAATGGGCGAGTTTTAGGAAAACAGAGCTGTCTTTTCAGTTTTGGGCTGCAAACTCCTCTCTGTCCAGCTTGCCTTGGATCATGTACCTCCTTGGTGAGCACACATGTTTCTGGTCCACAGCTGCTTCTCCTTCCCGTTTTTCCTCCACTTTAATTTGGGCTTAGGTCTTTCTTGGTGGCCCCTGGCTACTGACCTAATTTTGCCAGCTGCCTTTGATTCCCACCCACATGGGCGGGGCTGCCTTGACTGCTTGCTTAATGGGACTCATAGCCTTTTTGTCTACTAATTAATAAAAGCAGTAGCCTTTATTGACACATTAGTTAGAAATGCTGAGAAGTCAAGCTCTGGTCCCTCCCCTGTGTAATTTCTGCAACACTCACGGTGTGCCTCTGTGTCAGACTCCGGGCTAGTCTCAGGGATTATGCACGCGTGAGTAAGAAACTGACCAGCCTTGCCCTGGAGAAGGAAAAGATTTATGAGGAAGCCAGGCCTTCTACTTAGCAGCGTTACCCAGATACAGTGTTAATACCGAGGCAAAGGGGTTTGCAGACTGCCCCCGCCCCCCCCCCAGAGCACTAACCGTGGGGGAAAGCACATGGGGAGCCCGTGTTTTTGTTGGGCCTGGAAGTACAGAAGTTGGTGGGATAAGGTTCCAGGTGGGGTCTTGCGGCACAAGAGCCCTAGTGTGTTGGGAAATGGTGAGTGATCCGTTATGGCTGGGAAGTGTAGGGTGGGGGCAGGAGACAGGGGCAGGGAGGTGACACTGGAGTTGAGTCTGAGAAGATAGACTGAGACTAGATGACGGAGGATAGGACATGACATTAAACCGTGTTCCCTAAGGCCGTCTAGGTTTAAGCTTGATTCTGTAGGCAGAGATACGCCATGGGGGTCTTTTAAGTAGAGGGTGGTGCTTAGGAAGATTGTGCTTAGGAAGACAAACCCTGTGGAGAGAGAAGTCACAAGTGTGTGAGGTCCCTATCTGGGGTACCCGACGGGCGTGGATGCTGGGTGTCACGCTGGGAATTGGCACCGGGGTTCTTGTTGTCACTGAAAACACTGGACTGGACGTCACAGAGCCGTGGCTCCTCCTCCCACGGGCTCTGAGGCCCAAGCACATTCAGACTCTAAGAAGCTTCCACCTGGGCATGAGACCTGCTAGTCTTTGCTGATCTCAACTCCTTCTGGGAATATTTGACTTTTCTATAGTTGACAGAGACCTCTCAGGGGAGTATGTTGCCCCCTAGCTGTCTCCAGTCTTTGGGGCTTACAGCCTATTTATAAGCAGGTACTTTATGTCCAGTCGAAATGTCTGTGTAGTTAAGAATGAAGATTGCTGACTTGGTTTCCCCTTTCCATGTTGCTCACACAGCAGACGCGGCCTTAGGAGAATTCCGACGGGAGGTTTCTGGACTTGCCTCTCTAGCTCCTTCCCACCTCTAGGAACAGTTACGTGTTAGAATGTTTTGTGTTGCTGTAAAGGAACACCTAAGACTGGGTCATTTATAAAGAAAAGAGGCTTATTGGGCTCAGGTCCTGCAGACTGTACGAGCACGACACGGTGTCTGCTTCTGGTGAGGACTTCAGGGATCCTCCGGCCCAGGCGGAGGGAGAGCCGAGAGACGTGGCCCTGGTAAGAGAGGGAGGCGAGGGAGGAAGGGGGGGGCCAGGCGTGTTTCAACACCCAGCCCTCACGTGGACTCATAAAGCAAGCATTCACTCAGGTTGCAGGAGGGCACCAGCCATGCACGAGGGGGCTGTCCCGTGCCCCGAAGCCTCCCATGCAACACGGGGATGGAATTTCAATGTGAGATTTGGAGGAGACAGGTTATATTAAGTTATATCTTAAAAAATTCAATGGAAAACAGTTTAGTGTTTTTCTTTTTTATATTATTCTCATATATTGAAAATCTGTGCAAAAGGCAAAAAAAATTTTAATGACAGTACAAAGGGTCAGAAACGACAAAAGAGTCTGCCCCAACTCCACCCCACTATGTCTGCTGCCCAGAGGAAATCACGGCCCAGCCCGTTTTTATCACTCAGAAATGCATCTTGCATATGCATGAACTTTTATATACTGTATACATTGTTTTCCTTTTTCTTTTTCTTTTTTTTTAAAAAACTCAAATCACGGCCTGTTTAGTGTCCTCAGTTTAGTGTCTTTGGTGTCTTGTTCTTTCTTACTTAACTGTGTTTTAGAGAACTTTCTGTATATGACAGTATATAACACATCTACCTCATTCTTTTAAATAGCTTCATAATACTCCAGAATCTGAATGTGCTGCTGTTTAACTTATTTAATTTAGCTCCTTATTTCCCTATTTAAGGATGCTTAGGTTGTGTTTCTGATTTATAATTTACAGTCACAACTCAGGTTTGCAGAACACAGTTTATTTTTCTGTGCCTAGGTGTGGCTCAGGAGCCGCCGTTTCTGCTGCCGCAGAAAGGCTCTGCCAGTCCCAGGGCACTGCGAGGCTCAGACACTTCCGGTTAAGCAGCATCAATTCAAGGTTCATACTCCGCTCAGTCAGGACTCTCCTCCTCACCCTCATCCTCCCCTCCTCCGGGGGGTGTGACCTGGATCCCCAGGTGAGGGGCTTCCGTGCAGCCTTGGTGAAGGGAGCGCGCCGCCTGCTTTGCTTCCCTGGCCGCCTTCCTCTTGTGCTGGGAACTCTGCCGGAATCTCTGCCTGTGCCCTCCTGGCCTCCTGGCACCAACAGCCATGTGCTCTGTGTCCTCACCAGGGCCACCCGCTGCCAGGCGGGCCTCTCCACCTTGACACCTCGCTGCACGTCCTGTCAGGTGCTGTGTGGGAGGTGGGCTGCCTCACAAAGCAGGCAGGTCCCTTCTGTCCTCAGGCCCCTAAATATATCTGGGGTTTCTTTCGCTCCCCATTCCAGGCCACAGCGTCTGGCCTAATCTCTGGTTACTGCCCCTGGGTTCCTCTCTCATCTGCCTGCTAGTCAACTCCTAATTTCCTTTGGTTTGGAAAGGTCATTCCAAGGTCATAGCAACTTCTTCATAGTCTGTAGTCTAAGCCAGGGGTCCCCAAACTATGGTGAGTTGTATAATTATTTCATTATATATTACAATGTAATAATAATAGAAATAAAATGCACAATAAATGAAATATGCTCGAATCTCCTGAAACCATCCTCCAACTCCCCAGTATGTGGAGAAATTGTCTTCCATAAAAACAGTCCTTGGTGCCAAAAATGTTGGGGACCGCTGGTATAACTATACTCCTGCCCTCTGTGCCCCAGACTTTGGCTCTTGACTGACAAAGCCCAGTTTTTCAAATTTAAAGAAACCTTTTCTCTCCTTGTGCTGATCTTTGAATCTTCCCTTCTCTGGCATTGTTATCCTCAGTGTCATTCTAGAAGAACTTTGGGGAGAAGAGGGATTACTGGAAAGGAGAAATGCACAAGCTAGTTCCTCAAATCATGTCCTACTGCGATTTCAGGTGTTCTGCCAGTTCAGCAGGGCTGCGGTGAGAATCCCTGAGCGTGTGTCTCCGCGTATTCTACAGGCACCTGAGAAGAATAATTCCTAGATATACACTGCCCAGTTTTAAATGTCTATAAAAACCTTTTTAAAAGTTACATTTGGTCATACTAATGGATTTTAGAAAAAAAGCATTTCACTTGGTAATCATCGCAAATCCCATCTCCCTCGTCCCTCTCCTAGCGTAAAGTGACGAGTGGAAATGCTGTGTGTCCTCAGTTTGAGGAGAAGGGAGGCAGGGTGTGCGTGCTTGGGAGGCTGGCGTGGTGGCAGTGTCCCCACGTTTGTAACTGGGAGTGCGTGACACTTCGCCGCTTATTTCTCAGGCCTGTCTTTGGTGCTAACACTGGCCAGGTAAATTTGCCCCAAAACATTGGCTTGGTAAGAGTTTAGTTTTGACATATAGTAACAGGGCAAAGTGCACGTAACAGGGCACAGTGGCATGAAGGATCCGTTTAAATCATATGGACGTTATTTATTAGATGTAGTAAGTTTCAATGGGGTCTTAGGCGTTCCGGACAGAATCTAGTACAGGGACTGACTTCTACCCCCATCGGCCAACTGTGTCCAGGAATGCATAATCGACGGTGCCACAAGGCTCCTTCCCGTCTTCCCTGTGGAGGGATTTCTTTCTGCTTACACAGCAACTCGACTTGGCACCGTGGGAGGAGTGACACCTCCCTTGGTGTGGCGAGGCCCAGACCCTCCCAGGACAGGCAGCGCAGGGAAACTTTGCACATGAGCGGGCCCCTGGCTTCTCTGCCAGGCTCCTTTCCTGAGCTCCACTTTCCCCTGGGGCTCCTGGGCTCCCCTCCTGCAGTCCCTCTCGGGCCTGTCCGGGGTCTGTTGGATGCTGTGGCCTGTGTGGGGTTCATGTTAGCACAGCTGAGAGAGGCTGGGCCACTCGCAGAGACTTGCCTGAGCTCTGAGAGAAAACAAAATGGAAATAAACGTGGAGAGACTAAGAAATACAAACAGCCTGGCTTCTGGAGGCCAGCGCTGTCCTTCTGCCCGTTCCAGTCCGTACTGGAAAAGAGGCGGGAGGCTTCCTCTAGCCACAGGCTGCCGACAGCCTTGCCTGGTGGCTTCCCAGCTCTGACAGGCATGCGTGGAGCACCCTTGACCTCTTCATTCTTCACTCCTTTGAGAATGAAGGCTCAGTCCCAGCCCCTGCTGCTTCCTCCTTTCTGTTCTGAGGACCTGTTTCTCCTCTAGGTGTCTGATACCAGGAACGCTCTCACACAGCAGGTGACACTTTTATTCCTGCGTCGAGGGAGGTGGCCTTGTCCTCAGTGCCACAATACTTCAGCAGGCTTTTAATATTTCATTTAACAGAAATTAAACAAATGCAGTGATGGAGAGGTTTTCCTCCCTTTGGCAATAGAGGTTTGAGCCATTCATTCATTTGTTGTTTCAGTTTTTCAGCAATCAATTATTGAGTAGCTATTATGTGCTAGTCATTTTAGTAGTTTTTAGGGATACAAGGCAAATAAGACATAGTCCCTGCTGTGAAGGAGCCTGCAGGTCTAGTGAGCTAAAGCAGGCGTGCAGACAAGCATGATAAAAGCAGATTAGGCTGTGACAATTACATGTGGTCCAATGGAAGGACAAAAGAGAAGGGCACTGATCCTGCGGAGTGGAGGGTTGGAGTGGAGCTTGGAGCAGGAAGAACTTCACTGAGAACGTTATGCTTCAGCTGAGTCCCGCAGGGTGGCTAGGTGTTTGTTCCAGGCAGTGGTGCGGGGGAATCCGCTGAGGAGGAGGGAGCAGCATCGGGCAAAGTGTGGAGAAGGAACTGGTTGGCCTGTCAGGGAGCTGCAGGGAGGGTGGTGCGGGTCCATGCAGTGCCAGGCTGGCGAGAGATGCAGCAGGGGCCACGCTGTCCAGGTTGGGTGGGTAAGCTGAGTGTGGCCCCAGTGCAGACAGGAGGGGGGCGCGGAAGAGCTGGTTGGTTTCAGGGGATGGTGGTGGCACTTGGGAGTGAGACAGGCAGCGGTTCTCCCAGCATGGCCCGAAGACCGACAGCATCAGCATCACTTGGGAACTTGTTAGAAATGCAGACTCTCAGGCCCCACCCAGCTCTCCTGAATCAGACTCTGCAGGTGGGGCTCAACCGTCTTTTGTAACAAGTCTTCCAGGTGGTTCTGATGCTCGCTCCAGTTTAAGGCCGACTGAGATAGAGAATATGGGAGGAACTGGAGCGAGAGGGATTTTGTGGGGACAAGAGGATGAATCCCGGCTTGAACGCGTTGAGTTGGAGTGTGGGTGGAGATGTCTAGATGGAGCGATGGAAGTGCGGTTTTGGGACCCACGGCATGGGCATCGCCTCGAGCTTGTTACAAACACGGAACCGGGGCCTGCCCCAGACCTGCTGAATCAGAAGCTGCATTTCGGCGACACCCCAGGTGCTCTGTGGGCGCGTCGCAGGCTCTGCGTTAGAGGTTAGCCGGGCACGTGGGGTCGATGCTCAGGAGAGGGGTCTCGGCAGGAAAGAGAAGTGCGGCAGTGGTCAGTTCCAGGTGATGACTGTACATGACACATTTCCAGGGTGAGCGTGTGGAGTTGTGAAGAGGGAGACAGGATGTGGGGTCTTTGCTTGGATCGTCACACTCACGGCTCAGCGATAGCATCACGGAGCTGCACGGGATCACACACGCCGAGCCCTGGACAGCAGCCAGCCTGTTGTAAAACATGCTATTTGCAGTCATTATCTCAAGACACAGCAATTTCCCCAGACACCCGTTGGATGAACCTGGACTGGAACCTGGTGTCAGAACCCTTACTGTCCCCTGCCCCGTTCTTGTCATTGGACCATGCTGTGGGGGAGGGAGCTTTGCGTTTTCTTATGGCGTCAGGGCTGGAAAAGTAGAAAAAAAATCATACATGATGCTCAGTAGATGCTCATGAAGGTTTGTTGCTCAATAAAGGTTTGTTAAATGTTGCTAAAACAAATGATGGAAAATGAATGATACAAACTGCTTTCAGATTCAAAAAACACATTCCTATTGGTAACCTCAATTTGATCTTTACAACGTCCTTGTAAGTAGGCAAGACGGGAATGACTCATGCTCTCATTTTTAAAACATAAGAGCTTTATTGAGATATAATTTACATACCATAAAACTCACCATCTTAAAGTACTGTATAAGTCAGTAGTTGTAGTATTAATATAGTCACAAGGTTGTGCAACTGTCACCACTGTCTAATTGCAGAATATTTCCATCCCCCTAAAAAGAAGCCCTGTGCCCATTAGTGGTCACTGCCTGTTCCTCCTCCCCCCATCCCCTGGAAACCACTTTCTGTCTCTGTGGCTTTGCCTGTTCTGTACATTTTTATGTAAATGTAATCATGCAAGATGTGTCTGGCTTCCTTCACTTAGAATGTTCCTGAGGTTCATCTGTGTTATGGTATATATCAGCACTTCATTCCTTTTATGGCTGAATAGTAATCCACTCCATGGACATACCACGTTTGTGTTTATCTGGACATCAGTTGAGAAGCATTTAGGTTGTTTCTTCCTTTTGGCTATCATTCATAATGCTGTTATAAACATTCGTGTAGGAATTTATGTATAAATGTTTGTTTTCATTTCTCTTGGGTAAATGGCTAGGACTGGAATTTCTGGGTTATATGGTAACACCACATTGTGCTTTTTGAGGAACTTCCAGATAGTTTTCCAAAGTGACTACACCGTTGTACATTCCTACTAGAAATGTATGCAGATTCCAGTTTATCTTCTCCCAAACTTATTATCATCTGTCTTTTTGATTATAGCCATCTTGGTGAGTGTGAAATGGTCATACTCTTATTTTACAGATAAGAAAACTGAGGGTACATTATTTGCCAAAGTTTGTAGAGCTAGTAAATGGCCAAGCTGAGCATTTTTTTAAAAAGCAAATACTTACGTGCTGCATTCTCTGTGCAAAGCATTAGGTCTATTGCTCTTATTGTCATTTAATCTTTACAACTATAGTTAATGAAGGTACTGTTATCATCTTTATTTAAAAGTGGATACAAAGCCGGGACTGGGCTTGTAGTGAGGCCAGAGAGGCCCTTGGGGCACAACATTTTATGAGACATCACCCTCAGTTTCCCACTAGCACTTGCGTAGCCCTGATTGTATCTCCTTTAATATTGCATCCTAGGTGCTTCGCTGGCCTGTCCTAATCCTGGCCCTGTTTGAAGAAACTGAGGCATAAAAAGATTGAGTTTCCAATGTTTCCAAACTACCAAGTGGCAGAGCTGGGATTCAAACTCAGGAAACTTGGTTTCAGGGTCCATGTCATGAACCACTAACCTATGCTGACCCCCACGTCTCTGATCTGCAAACTACTTTTTCTAGTTTCTTTCTCAAGACATAACTTTTAGAAATTAGCCAGAGCTTTGACAAGGAGGACTTCCAAAGTAAAATCTCAGGGATGGGTTCTGGGGAGACCTCGTAGAATTATGCAACTTAACAGCCCCCCTGGGCTCCTACTGCATGTTCTCCTAGAAGGGTTAACTGGCCACACAGACCTCCACAGCCACATGTACTTATCATCACAGTTCTGCATAAATCTGCCCAGTTCCATGGAGGCCCCCCTGAAAGCGGCCAGATGGACTCTGTCCTGGTGGGGACGAGGCCATTCGGAACTGTCAGGATTATTAGCTCTGACCAGTTGTAAGGAAAACAAATGTTTCCTGGCCAAGTGGGAATGAATCTGCTGCTCGTCCAAGTGTTCTGAGTCAAATACTCGGAAATCAGATCTCTCATAATCACACCCCAACTTGTTGCTCATTCTCTTTAGTTTATCAGAATTCACTGGACATTTACTTTCACACCACTGTCTTTCCAGTGACGCTGCTATTCCAGGGGGTCTGACATGGTCTCCAATTTAGGCAGAGCCTCTCACAAGGCAACATGATTTCAAAGGTACCTGTGTGCTTGTATATGTTACCTTGCGGGGGTGATGGGCAGCCGTTGGGAGGACGCTGACAAAGTCATCAGCCAGCAGCAGGTTCTGCCTCTGCTCCCCAGCAGAAAGCCCGCGCCAGTCGTGGCCCATCTGTGCTTACTCCGCCAGCTACAGCAGGGCAGCCCGTCCCCAGCCGGCAGATCTTCTGTGTCCATCTGCCACAAACCTGAGGGTTTTTGTTTGCATTTACGGAGGTACTCCTATCACCTTCGTTTATAAAAAACGAGTACGAGGCCAGGACTTCCGTCTTTCTCCATTAAAAATGGTAATTTGTGCTGTTGAATTTTCACCTTTTTGTCTGGAATTTCAATTTTATTCTGTGATTCTGTTCCTCAAAGATGTGAGTCCGTGACCAGCAGCACTGGCATCTCCTGGAAACTTGATAGAAATGCAGACTGTCAGGTCTCCCCACAGCTCCTCAACCGGAGTCTGCAGCTTAATAGATCCGGAAGATTCCTGTGCACACTCCAGTTTGAGAAGCGCTTTTCCACGTGTCTTCCTTTCTCTGTTGTCTTCAGTGAGCGCCTCCACCCAGTACTTACCGTTAGGCTAGAATTTTGGTAGCTTTCAGGTCTTAAACACACACAACACACACACACACACACACACACACACACACAGAAATTCTTTCCTTTGCCTTTGCATGATGTCATTCATTTTACCTGGCCTGCCACAAGAAAGAAAAAGGCAAATTGCATTCAAGTTATATATATTTTTAAGACTAACTTCTTAATTGCCTCTCTTAAAGCCCCCATCATTAACAGAGTCCCAAGTCTTGCCAAGATTAATTGAAATGCCTAAAGGCAAAATAAACACTGCAGAGGTGGTTTAATTCAAAACCATATCAGCTAAGAACGGAGGTACAATTAGTGATAAAGATGTTAATAATTAGTTGTGGTCTGTTAAATTTTATATTCGGTGATTATGCAGAGTGAAGAAAGAATTTTCTCATGAGGGCAGAAATCAATGTTTCACCTTGATTGCTATTTTAATGTGCTTATTTTAATGGGGCCATCCTGCAGAAACCCTTGGGCACATTTCCAATTTTACGTAAATATAGATTTAATTATTATGGAAGCACATAATTTTAGAGTTGGAGCGACCTTGGCGGGCATTTAATCCAGTTCAGTCATTTTACAAATAAGTAAGAGTTAGTTGACTTACTTGAGTCCTTCCTGGGAGATTTGGAACCTGTGCTTCTCAATTCTCAGACCGGTGAAGGTGAAACCTTTTCAGATCCCTACAGAGAGAAGTGCTTTGTCTTGTCTCAGAGTTTCCCAAAGCACCATTTTTTTTATATTGCCACTAAGGCCCATAACCCACCCTACATTGCTTTCTAGTTGCTTCCACATGTAGGGTTGGGGTCTTGGGAACCATATCTGATTCATTTTTGTATTTCTTCACCACTCCTAGTTCTATATTTCACAAACATAGTTGCACAATAAGTTTATATTGGGTTTCCCTTATGCACTAGAGCTGATTGTGTCTTCACATTGGTAGCTTGAAATTGGCCATGGCAGGAGTATTTACACTACAGAAATGGGCAAATGCTACAGATCAAGGATCCTACTCCCTTGAAAATCCAGTTGTTAAACATTTACCATTTTCATAAAGTCTCACAAGGCAGTGGGTCTTTACAAAACCTAAAGATCTCTCCAGTGTGAAGATGACCATTTACCCGTTGCTTAGCATGGATTGTCTCAAGAGTGATAGAGTAGCCAATTGCTCAAGCACCTCTAATCTTTTCAGAATTCTTATCAGCACAAGTCAGGCCTTGGGACTACATTAGAATTTGGTTGCTTAGCTAAATTCCACTCACCTTGAAAAGCTCTTTGGGCATGAATGCTAACGGTAACAGAGTCCAAAATATCAGGCACAGTTGGGTGAGAAAAAGTATATTATCAGAAAAAGTGAACAGGAAAGTTACTATGGCTGAAATTTATACTTCTCAAAAAACCTTCAGTGGTTCCCTATGACCTACAAAAATGCCCAAACTCCTTGCATAAAAATCACGCACTGACCACAGTTTACAATTCTACCCACATTTCCGATCACCCCATTGACTGTTCACCCTCTGTTAGTTCCCACCTCCATTCCACACGCCAGCCCCTGCTCCAGCCTCTGTGACGTTCCCTTCTGCTGAAATGCCCTCCTCTCCCTCCCCAACTTTTGTTCCTGCTGGTCCCCCCTACCATGCACGAGCGCTTCTGAGTTAGTGTGAAATTTTGTGTGACCGTTCATCTCCTCTCTTGTGTGTCTCTCTGTAGGAGCAGGACCCGAGGTCCCATCGGCCCCGGCAAGTATGGCTATGGTAAGGCCCCGTACATCTTGCCACTGCAGACGGACACCGCACACGCGCCACAGAGGCTTCGCAGACAGAAGCCCTCGTCGCGGCATTCCGGGTCCCAAGGGGAGTCTGCTCCTAGGCATGGCTACAGCCCACCAGCCCACCGGGTCCCCCAACATGGGCCTTTGTACCAAAGTGACGGCGGCCCCCGTTCTGGACTGCAGGCCTCCGAGGCCTCCGTCTACCAGCTGCCTCTGACCCATGACCAAGGCTTCCCTGCAGCTTCAAGTCTCTTTCACAGCCCGGAAACAAGCAGCAACCATGGTGTGGGGGCCCGCGGGGCAGCTCAGAGCTTCTCCCAGCCTCCCCGATCTGCAGCAATCTCGTGCATCGGAGCCTATCGGCAGTACAAGCTGTGCAACACCAACGTGAGTATGCGCATGCCACCCAGCGCTGGGCCTGGCAACAGCTGCCGCTCCTGTCTTCTGTCTGTCGGTGCTGAGCACGTCCCAGCGTACCACTTTTCTTACTCACCTCATTTAATCCCCTGCTTAACTTTATGAGTTTGCTATTCTTTCTATTTTACAGTTGCAAAAAGAGGTTAAATAACTTGCTGAAGATTCTGCAGATTATCACAGAGATGAGCAAAGGTGTGGTTTTCTAAACCATGTTAACATACCTTTTTATCTTCCTTCCTTCTCTCTTCTATCTATTCTTGCCATATACTTTTCTTTTTTATAAGGTTATTCCTTTAGTGACTTATGCGTAGCTTCTTGAATCACTTATTGAACATCACTTAGAGGTAGTATTAATTAGCTAGTGCTGCATAACTAACAACCCCAAAATTCCCAGTGACTTACATCAACATTATTTATTCTTCACTCAAATGCAATATTTACTCTGGGGCAAGTGCAGTTTTACTGATTTAGGGCAATCAGTGGTGGTGCCAAGGCGGTAGGGGCATCTAGTCAGTTTCCTGGGGTCTCCCTGCTATTCCAGGCATAGACACTTCAGGTATTGTGTCATAAAGAAGTCTGATCGTGAAGTTGTAAAGGGTCTTCTCCTTTTAGGGAAGGAGCTGGGGCAGCTGGGGTGATAGACGGCACTCAGAGGCTTCTAGGCAGCATTTGGTCGCTAACTGGTCTAGAAGTCGTTTGATAGTTTTAGAAGTCGTACAGCTGTACTGACGTATATGGGCACTTTGGATATTAGTTCAGTAAATATTTATTGATTCTATCTCCGTGCATTTTATTAATTTCTACCGTTATTGAAAGTTCACAACAAGCCAGGCTTTGTGCTCAGCACTTATCTTACCTCATTTAATCCTCATCTTAACCTTATGAGTTTGTGATTCTTTCCATTTTACAGCTGCAGAGAGAGGTCAAGTAACTTGCTGAAGATTCCACAGCTAGTGAATAGTTTATCAGTGTAAACTATCTAAGGCGACCAAGTGTGTTTTTAGAATATCAGCTTAACAGTTATGTATAAAAGAGAGAGGAGTGAGAAAATGTTAGGAGGTTAAATTTCCAATTTTCTATATTTTTCATTAATAATTTAATCTGCCTTAATATTTTGTTACTGGGTAACAGGACAGCTGTTATATATTAGCTTCAATTTCCTCATTAAAAATATATTTCCTGCTATAGAGTCCATGGAAATGACTTAATTTGTGATCTTAATAATTTTACTGAATGCCTGGATTGCTTTTTAGCTTGTTCTTCCACTGACAGACTTCAGGAATCGTTAATTTTTATAAAGCAGTAATTTCTCTGAAGCCATTACTAATCAGCCAACCAGTACATCTTCACTGAGCATCATTGCTTGTCTCGTAATGGACTAAGTGCCATGGAAGATAAAAGATTAAAATCATATTGTCTACCTCATAGAGTTGTAACAAGGGTCAAATGAGGAGATGTTATGACAGAGGTTTGTAAATTGAGAAGTAGGGAATTACTTGTGTTCATGATCAGACATGGGCCTTTTTCCTGAATATCCATTCTGTTCTTTGAAAATGAAATGAATTCATTTGCGAAGTAGAACACATTCTCCCATTGACTAGTACATTTCTTAATTTTGAAAACCAAGCAGACTGTGAAGAGAAGGGAAAAGAGAGAGCATTTGGCATCTCTGTGGAGCTGATATCTGCTTAGTGTTTCTTTTATTTAACTTACATTTTTACAGCATGCACTTTTTGCCAGACCTATGCTGCCAACAGCAGGGCTGTTCTCCCATGGAGAAGCTGTGGCTTCCCTGGGTGCTGGGGTAACTGCACCACAGAGGAGAATGAATTGCAAGGAATCGTGGAAAATTCTTATGAATTCCTAATATCGTCTGGCATTTTGGAAGTAAGGAAAACAAAGCCTCCAACCCAGGACAGGGAAGTAAATGTGTACCCAGGAGTGTATAAATTCAGTTCCCTTCTTTTCCCTGTGATGTTTTGCACAGTGTCCTCCTCCGGCCCCACTGCCCTGAGTCCGCATCCCACTTACCCTTACTGAGAGATGTCATTCCTTAGAGGTGCCATGATTGCATGTCTTCTTTGCATGAACCCAGCACTTCTCGTGGATTGGGCCATATCCCGTGATCTCTTTAAAATTCTCTCTGTCAGGAGTCCCCAAGACCACTCCCAGGTCCGATGATTCCCTGGGAGGACACAGAAGACTCAGTGTTTAGTTGCACTCACGACTATGATTTATTACAGCAAAAGAATTGAATAAATAAAGCAAAATTAACAAAAGAACAGGCACATGGGGCCAAGTCCATAGGAAACCAGGCAGAAGCTCTCAAGAGACATAGGATATGCTCAACTCCTCCAGTGAAGAATTGTTATAATACTTGTGAAATGCTGTCTACCAGGGAAGCACTCCTGTGACCAAGGTTTTTATTGAAGCCTGGTCACATAGGCACCCTCTGCCTGTCACATACCAAAATTCCAGACTCCCAAAAGGAGAGCAGATGTTCAGCATAAACTAGATTTAGGCACAGTAAGCCACTCTTATTATTTAGGGAGTGTTGGGAATCCTCCCAAAATCTAGGTTCCCAGATGTCAGCCACAGACCAACCTTGCTAGCAGGGCTTTCTAAGGAGAGCAGTCTCAGCTCTGCCATGTTAAATCTATTTTGCCCACTCCCCATAGGGGCCCGTACACTCCAGCACCCTCACATGAATCACCTCCTGTAAACATTTGCCTATCCTCCCTCCCAGCGTTCAACATGAAGAGATGATGTGGATCCTCCAATTATGGAAATATCCCTACTCAAAGAGGAATAAGGTATAGGACAATATTGTGAAAAACCTTACTAATCTAACAGGTAATTCAGGTTATCATTTGTGTCCTCTCTGAAGATTAAAAAATAATGCATGCATCCAGAGATCTCTCCCAGTTATTACTGGGGAGCAGAACAAGAAGGGAATGAAGGCCAGGACAGGTGGGCAGTATCTGCTGATTTCAGAACTTTATCCCTTAAACTAAGTGCCTGGTATATCCCACCCCAACTTTAATGGAACACCCCCGTCCTAAGACTACCCCAGCAGTTGAGGGCTCCGTTCTGGGATGTATGGTAAATGAATAGGATGAGTGGTCTGAATTAGGGTCAGTTGTTTTTTTCAGGCTTACATAGCTCAGAAAAGGGTCTAGACACTGGCCACGGCCCCTCCCTCCACACCCTAATGGCCCAATGGGGAGGAAGTTCCCCCCACAGCTACTGTCAGTCATGTGCCGTGCTGGAGCACTGCGCGAGGAGGAAGAACTCAGAGCACAGGGGCTGTAGGTTGGGAGGACTCCAGTGAGGAGGGGAATATTCGAGTGAGGCTTTCGAGGATGGCCGGAGAAGGGAAAAGAGCATTTGAGAGCAAAAGAAATAGCTTAGCTAAAGACAGGAAGGCAGAATGTTCACAATCTCTGGTGGTGCGATGCCTGCCGGGTTGGGGGAACCCTCCTTCCTGCCCTCCTCGGCTCCTCCCGTCCACTTTAAATAATCACAGCCTTAATGGGGAATTTGTTTTTTAACATCTCAAAATGGGGAGATGCCCCATGGGCCTTGCTTGACATCCATACATGAGATAGGTGCATGGGAAACTTTAAAAATACACAGAGAAAAGTCAGAAAGCAACTCTAATCAACTGGTTTAATGGGATGTTAGACCTGCAGGCAGGATGGCATAGGGTCTGGGAATGGAGCTGGGCTGGATCAAACCCCAGCTTTGACTCTGGGGAACTGAGTTTCCTTGGACAAGTCACTTAACTCTCTGAGGACCATCGGAAAAGGGCAGAAAATAACAGTCCATCCCCCTGTAGGGTTGATTCAAGGTTCAGACAAGATCGGGCATATGGGAGGTTGGCATGGTGCCCACGCACTGTTAGTAAGTAAACCATTTGGACCCGGCTAAGTGAATGTGAGTTACATACCTCTCTGCAGATAAAAATGGAGTAAAGTCTCTCTGTGTCTGAATAGCTTCCAGGTTCTGAGCAGGAACTTATAAAGCGTGTGTATGAAATGGCCAGACTTGCTCAGAGTCCCCCTTTGTCTTCTGTGTCAGCTGTGATTGACAGTCCTTTCCCTTTGCCCAGTGATAACACAAGATTGCTGAGAGACCCAGTATTTCATCTGTGATGTAGTTTCGGTGTAATCACCCTTGGGTTGTGGTTTTAAAGTGATGAAAGTGAAACTATAGATAAGCAGCTTCATGTCAATGAATTCTTTGCACCCTCCGATGTGCATGTTTAATATTAAGCCCTACCTTATGGTGTCATCTGGGAATTTTAAGCATTCTAGCATGTCTTCAAGATTGTTCAATTCATATAAAAAGTTCTCTATGAAATACTGCAAAATCAACAATAAATGTCAGCACTAATGATCTCTGAGTGTACACTTTAAAGATAAGGAAGGTCTTTTTTTCCCTTGCCTACAGTGTGTATCAGGAAGTTAAAATGACACGCTCCCGAATATACAGAGAATCTATGGTCTTTTTGAGTGGGTGTCAATCTCAGACATCTATCCGTGCAACAGTCTCCTTCAGGTAGTCTGTATGTGGTGGAGGCAACACTCCATCTGGTCCCAGGCCTATCAGACACTCTTATCGCAGGTTCGTGCTTGGAGTCCATAAGCACAGCATTGGCATTGATCGAGTGGGGTCAGGTGTTAGGCTGTGGGTCGGGAACACTGAGATTAGAGCAAGCTTTTGCCCTCTGTGTCTCGGAGTACAGTGAGAAAGATGGATTCATAACTAGGTAATAACAGTGCAGATCATACACGCCACGGCACATGCCACGTAGGCACTTTGAAATCCCCAGATCCTAGAAATTAACCCGGCTTGGGTGGAGTCTGCAATGGTGTCCTAGAGAAATGCAGTTCCTGGGGAGGGGAGGGCTTTTTAGGAAGAGGAAGTGCCAGGGGCCCTAGAGTCCCTTTGCATTCCTGTAGGCTCAGGAGCAGACTGGGATGCTTGGGAACCTCTTGGTGGCATCAGGTGTTTCTCCAGTGAGTTAAGGTTCCATTCACAAGTTTGTCTTCAGCAGGGAAGGGGCAACTCAGGGAGGGAGCCCTTATCTGCAGCCCTCCCCTTTCTCAGCAGTGGCTAAAAGTGATAGGCACTCAAGGAATTGAGCAGTCACGGTTCGTTACCCTTCTTTGCGGAAGCTCACTGAAGCCCAGTACTTAAGAGCTAGAGGTTTTAATAGGTGCGAAACAGGGGAAGGAAAAATCAAACCTCGTTTCTTCTGGTGCTTGAAGGGATGCAGTTAAGAAAATACTTTTCTATTCGCTCTTTCTGGGGTTTGTGTCATTTGCCAAATACGTGAACCGACCGAGTCACCTTCGGCCCGTTGTCCTGGAGGCCAAAGTGTCTCTCTCCCCACCTTCAAGTCGGCACTTTCTACCTAGGGAGGAGACTGAACTTTCTACCTAGGGAGGAGACTGACGGCACCTGGCCCCTTCTGGAGAAGGGGCTGTGTTGAGTCACCTGGCGCAGGGCAGGGAGAAGGTTGTGTTTTTAAGGACTTTGCTGCCAAAGGAGGCGTGATCCTGAGTTTAGACAGAGTGCGCTGAATGTTAGAGGGGAGGACTCCTGGGGCTAAAGGCAGCTTTTCCAAACACGGATGTGATGAGTTCTGGTATCAGTGACTCTCCAGCGTATTTCCCTGGGGGTGGAACTGGCGTCTGACCGTGGGTGTGTCCACGCGAGTCGTTTCTGCCTCAGAGCAAGTGAACATAAAGGGAGGATGTTGGACAAATCTCAAGTGTAGCTGAGCGTGCTCTCTCTGCAGGCACATTCTAATTCCGCCCCACTTCTCGTCCGATACTGAATGAAGAGCTAACAGCTGACAGACAGCTTCCTATCTGCAGTTTTAAGGAGACGCTTGGTAAAACGGGCTGGGTAGGAATTGAGTGCGATTCTGTGAAGTGCGTAGCTGGCCAGGAACCGGGGGCCAGCGACTGGGTGGACAGGCCGTCGACTAGGGGCTCAACACGAGTTTCTCTCATCATGAGCTTATCACCAAACTCCTCATCTGGGAAGTGTGTCAGTGCTTTTGGTAGCGTTCTGCTTTCCATCTTCTCAGACCACTTGTAATTTCCATGGAAAGTTCTCTTACTGACTTTTACATATAAATCACACACACATCACACACATACACATACATGACTTGTTCACAATTGTCACTTTTCATTTTTCATGAATAGTAAGAACTAGCATAGTGGTAGAGACAGATATATCCTATCCCTCTCCCTAGAGGTAATCACAGTCATTTTTAACTTTTAGCTCTTATGGTCATTCTCTCTATAATGACAAACAGCATGCTGATACCTCTGCTTCTTGGTGTATCACCTTCCCACCAACTCCTCACTCTGAGGGATGAAGAAACGACCCTCCCCCCCGTTCCTCCCACTGTGCTGGCCACGTTTTTACTTTCACTTATATTTTTGTCTGTATATGTAGTATTAATATATTAAGAATTTTTATTTCCTTCATTTATCAACATTAGGAAGAATCAGTTAACTCTTTGCTTTGCAAGATTAGAAATTGAGTGTCCAAATAGCATATTAAATTCCTGTCCTTGCATTATATGTTTCTGTTCATGTGTTTTTCTCACCTTGGCCTATAAAATCGGTGCAAGAGGCTATTATGACAGATTCTTCTCTGCATCCTCATTAGTCACAGCACCTGACACATGCAGGGGCATAGTGAACATTTGCCTTTGAATGTAATTTCACAGCCTGCCCTAGCAGAGAGCAGAGGGGAAGAAAACTGGTCTCATTAGTGTGATACCAGAAGCAGCCACTGGGAAATTTATTCTTCTTGGGAGAGTAAGGGTTTTGAATGTTAATAACTTCACATCTTGCCATACACTTCTGGATCAGTTGGGAAAAAAGGCATTCTCTTTTAGACCTCCTTATAGGCGTAGAGATATATAATAATGTAAAGAGACAGAAATGAGTAAGCACTCTCGGGATAGGCCTAGATTTGTAGGGGTCCAGAGCACTTAAAAATAGATTCTCTTGGGTGAATGGTTGAGCTTATTCTTACTAACATCCTCTGGGACTTTGATGTATGTATTGAATGAGAGGGAAACACTCTCCTCTCAGAGAACATTATGAACTTCCCTTGGATGGAAAAAAAAGTGTTTGAGATTTCAGAAAACCTCATATATATATATATATATATATATATATATTTAAACCCAAAGCCTTGGACAAACCCAAAGCCTTGGACAAACTCTTTGGACAAACCAATTCCCTGACTGGAGAATTGCTGGAAGTGGTGGGAGGTGGCAAAAGAATTTTTGTGAGGTTAAGTTTGTTCTGTGTGGCTTGAGAAAGGAGATATTAAACATATTTGAAAAATGTGCTGGATAGCTTGAAAGAAATATTGGCCCATGGTTATGTTACTCCATAGCTGGAAAATGAAGCCTGCTCTCCAGCTGTAGAAGAGAAAGGAAGGAAGGGAATGTTTACTCAGAACACCTACCTTTCAGGCTCGTATGGCTTCTGGAACTGCTGGATTCATCTCTGGTGTCTCCAATTCAGCTAACATGTACTGAGCATTGCTGTGAGGGGGAAACTTTAATGTATAACTAATTTAATCCTCACAAAAATCCCTGGGGATTGAGGCCCCAGGCGTGGTGCAGGGTTTGTTAGGCAGAGGTAGTAGTTGAGGCTTTGAGAAACTAATTGTTTTGCTCAAGGTCACATAGCCACTTTCTCCTGGCAGTGCAGGGACATTTTCTAGATTTCCTTTTTTTCAGCTTTCATCACTGTGGTGATGTTAAATACATCATATGTTGCTATGGTAGCTGGTCTTTTGATCGAATCCAGAGCAATGCAAAGGATTAAAAAAATGCATATCTGACCCAGGCAGACTTCAAGATCATGTTCCTTGGTGCCACCTTCCTTGGGGATGATGCTCGTTGTCTCCTGGGGAGATGAAAGTAATTAATTAACAAAAGGTAAGTGTGTCATTACTGACAGTGGCCTCTTGAGCAGTGAAGTTTGGTGCAGGCAGTTGTCATCTCGGAAATGTAGCTGGATTTTCCATAATACCATTTGTGACTCATAGCAACCCCAGGCAATTGTCTAGATGGAACTTTGGATAGGGCCCGTATCCTGTATTGCTTTATGAGGATTCAGCTCATCATGTTGAAGTACATCTTTATTTCTCTTCCCTTAAGAGTCCAGTGGAAACATCCCTCCCTCTTTGGGGTGGAAGGGATCATTTGAAGGGAGGTTATCTCCCAGGGGCTTAGCTTGGCTGTAGAGCTCCAGTCTTTGTGGGTCCCATCCCGAATGAGCCTGATCTCTGTTCACATGGCCTTTCCCCCAGTGTTCTGGGCTGAAGATTACAAGACTCTGTGCCCATGGAAAGAACCAGCTGTCTGCAGGAAACCTGCCCCGAGGTCAGTTCACAGTCTAATACAGAGATGGCGACTCAATCTATGACATCAGGAAACAGCCAATTTAAAATATAACAATTGCAGAAGGATCTGTAACCTGGAAGTTTAAACTTCAGAGAGCCTGTTAAAATGAGAGGAGATCACATACTGATAATAGGATGACAAGTACAAACAGATGTAATCTATAAAAGAAACATGAAACAGGATTTCCCAGACCCTGCTTGGTTTCCATCCTCACTGCACAGCTCCCTGCCCCTGGCAGCTGGGGCCAGCCACTGCCTGGCTTCAGAGGCCTCCAGGCCTATCCTGACAGTGGGCAAGAAGCAGTTAAGGCTCTCTTGTGTGAGGACCCATCACAAATTAACTTTGCTGTCCACACAATTATGAGGGGCACCATGGCATAGTGGTGACTAGCATGGGCCCTAGACCCAAAATGCCTGGGTTCAAACCCTGGCTTTACCACTTACTAGCCCTGTGACCCAGGCAGCTCATTTAACTTTTTGTTGCCTTGGTTTCCTAATCTGTAAAATGGGTATAATAGTTATTGTGAGGATTAAATGAAATATATATATATATGTATATAATGTGGTGGAATGTCTGGGATTTAGTAAATGCTCAATAAAAGCTAGTGAGTCTTACCATCCTCATCACACCCAGCTTCTCCCTTCCTTGCCTATACCATAATGCTGTCTCAACGACCCACTTCCACGTCTGGGCTCAGGGAGCCTTGCGTTTCTCTGGCCAGGGCTCTCTGCCCCCAGGAAGTAGCACCCTGCCTCTGACTGGCAGTTCTCCTGGCATCATGGGAGTCCCGGAATGGGCCATGCCCATCTGCCAGGGCACCTTGTCACCTCCTGATACACCGTCCATGCCAGCTGCTTGCTTGACGGTAAAGTGGACCTGCCAGGCTTGGCTGGCTCCCGGCACCTGTTGGTGGCTTTGCCAGCTGCCCTGGCTCTGGTGCCACATTAAGCCCTTCTGTCTCAGGAGGAAACTGGCCATGCGCAGAGACAAAGCGCTTGTTGGTGATCAGGGGACAGAGTGTCGGGAGTGACTCATCACAAGTTAGCTTGGCAGGTGTGTATGGGTGCAAGTAAGAGCACCGGGCATTAGTGGGGCATGAAAACACACCATACGATTGTAAACTACAAGCACATGCCGAGCGGGCTGAGGGCCACTGTACTGGGAATATCTCAATACTGATATATTGACCTTTTTTTTTAAATTAAGAGATAGGGTCTCGCTCTGTCATCCAGGCTGGAGTGCAGTGGCGTCATCGTAGCTCGCAGCAAGCTCAGACTCCTGGGCTCAAGTGATCCTCCTGCCTCAGCTACATGAGTAGCTGGGACTACAGGTGTGAGCCACTGTGCCTGCCCAAATTGTCATTTTTATTACATGCATATTATTTATTGCAGGAAAATTAGATAATACAAAGAGACAAAAATTAATTGTGAGTAGAAAACATCTGTAACCCCACCTTCCAGAGATAACACTTTAAACCTCTTTTTTTCTATACACACACACACACACACACACACACACACACGATTATTTTAACACTTTTGTAACTTAATGGGTTGTGGACTGCTTTTCATGTCATGTAATATACATTTACATTATTAAGTATTGAGTGATTCTAGATGAATCTGAAGGTGTATTTCTTTATGGTCATACCTATTAGCAATATTTTGCTCATGGAGAGCAAGGGGTAAGCAGACTGTCTTAAGTCTTAGTGGTCTACAGCTTCCAATTCTGGTAACGGCCACCAGGTTAATTAGCGGTGGCGTCTGGCCAGAGCCTCATTGCGGAGCCCCTTGGCTTTATGTAAGTGTAGTCCTTTGAGGAACGGGACATTTAGCTCGCTTGCGCCAGTCTGTTTCTGTTATGAAAGGCGGCAGCCCAGCACCTGATGTCTAGTTTCTGAGTGTGGGCAAGGTGGGCGGTCAGCACCCTGGCTCTGCCTCCGTGTCACTGTGGGGCCTTTGGCAAGGTGTGCCCCCTCTCCAGCCCTCAGTGCTCTTGTCTGTAAGCTAAAGGGGTTGGGTTTCTCTTCCGCTCTGGCACTCTGTGACTCCGTGTTAAGTAATTTGGAGTGAGATTAGGGCTTGGGCGTGGCTCTTAATTGCTGCCAAACAGCCTGGTGCCAGGCTGGCTGCAGAATCACCCAAGGGAGCACTTAAAGCTTATATTCCTGGGCTCCCTTCCCCACCCTCCTGGGGTGAGGCTTGAGAATCTGTACTTTTAACAAATCTTTTAGTTATTCTTTCTTTCCTTTTTTTTTTTTTTTTTTTTGAGATAGAGTCTTGTGCTGTTGCCCAGGCTAGAGTGCAGTGTAGTCAGCCTAGCTCACAGCAACCTCAAACTCCTGAGCTCAAGCAATCCTCCTGCCTCAGCCTCCTGAGTAGCTGGGACTACAGGCGCACGCCACCATGCCTGGCCTAGTGGCCTAGTGGTTCTTTCTTGAAGCCAAGTTTGGGGACTGGTGCAGGAATGGTACCTTCTCCAAGTCACCTGGCTGTCCACATGCTACCCGAACTTTGGCTCAGGCTAAAGGATTATGCAAAGCATCTTAAACCAAACCTGTTCATGGACACAGCTGGTGTTTCTGGAAGCCTACACAGGTCTGGCTTCAGGGCCACTGGCAGGTTGGTTTCCAGAGTCCTTGGAGACGCTTTCCTGCCTGTCAGACCTTCCCTGGTTGTCAGAGCTCAGCCCACCCAGCCTGTCCACCCGCCCTTTGTTCCCACCAGTTGTCATCATGTTCTGCTTCACGTGGCTTTCCTGCTCCATATGGTTTGGCTCAAAACCCCGCTGTGACCACCCTGGGCGTCTGTACCAGCAGCCCCTGCCGACTGTCCTTCATCAAGCAGGAGATGTTTCCCTCCCATCTGGTGTCAGTCCCCCTCTGTCCCTTCATCTTGCGGGAGACCTATATTCCTGGTACATGCAGTAGATTTCTTCACAAATCCGTGAAGACCTTCAACTATTGTATTAGCGGTTTATTCCAGAGACATCTTCTACACAGTGCTTTTCAATGTTTAAGGGGCCAGATTCCCTCCCTTTCTGATTATTAAAACATACACACACACACCCCCACACACATTTAAGTGTGTGTAGCTAGGTTTAGAGTTTAAGCGTGTAGCTAGGCTTAAAAAGCTACATCATACTTTATCCACAGTATGAATTAGAGATTCTGATCTTATTATTTTACTTTTTTCACACTTAATGTTGCACTTTGCTCATATTTACCATTTATTAACAAGAAAGAAATAAGCCAGTGGAGAATGTATGTTGTCTTTGAGTATTCTAGTGTATCGGAATCACCTGGGTAAACTTGATAAAATACAAATTCCTGGACCTCATCCCAGACTCACTGAATGATAATATCCCTGGGGGAGGACGCAGAAGTTTGCATTTCCAGCAAGATCTCTGAGTGATTCTTTTGCAAGCTAAAGGTTAGGAATTCCTGTGTTAAGTGGTGGGCAGAATTTGGACTAGAATTTAGAAAAGATGGAGAGGACAGTGAGAGACAGCCTGGTGGGGACCAGCTGCTTGGGTTCGAATCCCGACCCTGCCCCTCACTGGCTGTGCGACTTTCTGTGCTTTAGGTTGCTGTCTGTGAAAAATCTGTAAGACTGTAATGTTTACCTCATGGGTTGTTGCAAGGAATAAATGCGTGAATATGTGCAGCATGTTTAGAGTAGTGCCTGGCACATGGTCAGGGCTCTGAAGGTGTTTGCTGTGGATGTTATTCCATGCGAGGGGAATGGAGGGACAAAGTCAAACAGAACGGAAGTGGACAGTCTCTCTGAGGGAGGGGAGTAGATCAATTTGTCATTATGTAAGTGGTTTTCAAATTATGGCATGCAAAAAATTAACCTGGGGGGCTTGTTAAAAAATTTAGCGTCCCTACGAAAATTCTGAGTTAGTAAACTTGGAGTGAAGCCTGGGGATCTGCATTTAAAATTTTTAACACAGGTTATGAGCAAATTTTCAGAAACCCTGGTTTAGGTAGAGGAGGACTGGCATTCAAAGTTGGAAAGGTATCCTGGGGTTTGACTGGGGCTATGAAAAGTACAGACACTGATTGTGTATTTAATGTCTGCTTTATCAGGTATGTCCAGAAAGCAGTAGAAGTATCCGGGAGGTTCAGTGTGCGTCCTACAACAACAAGCCGTTCATGGGCCGGTTTTATGAGTGGGAACCATTTGCAGAAGGTAAGAATAGACCCAGCCCTGTCCATAGAAATTATTTTTGTCTGCTTTTCCACCCTGTTCCGTCCTGGTTGATGCTGAAGGCACTGGTGTGGTTGAGGTGTCCGCGGGGAGAAAGTGCGGTCCCAGGGCAAAGGGAGCCTGCAGGGGTCTTTACCAAAGGTAGACACTTGTCTACCTTTACCCAGGTGACACCTGGACCATCCTCAGCACGCAGTTGGGTGGATGAGGCATTGATGGAAATAAGCACCGTCTGAGAATGGCACGGTGACGGGGCCATAACAGGGTTCGAGGGATCAGTTGGAGCAAGAGGCTCAAACCTGAAGTGAGCAGTGAACAGGGATGGAGTTTCCCTTTTTTTTTTTTTGTTCCTGCTACAAGGGCTGACGAGGAGGCTTAAAAGAGCATGTAGGGTTGTAGGGTTGGCAGTTGTATGGTTGCACCTGTGGGGGTCCTGGGAGTCCCTGCACACTGTTCCCAAAGACAGAAATGAGCAGGCATCACCCTTGGGATCAAGGTCCCTGTTACTTCCAAATCACAGAAGATCTGAAGTTGGTAGAGCATGTCAACTTTCCTTTGTTGAAACCCAGATGATAACATGCCTTTGGACTAAGAAGGGTTACATTCTGAGACATTTTTTCCCATCACAGAGAGAGTGGGCTCAGAAGTGGTGTTGGGTCAAGCAAAGCATGTGGAGGTTCTACGCTGACAGCCAGGCTGGCTGAAAGGGGACTCCAGCTGCCTCCAGTGCCCAGCGGAAGGGCTCTGCCAGCCAGTCCTTCTCAGTCTCAGTTCAAGGCAGGGGCTGGGACAGCTGAGGTTGGCCAAAACCCAGAGTGCAGAGCACTGCTGTTAGCCTGGGGTCTGGAGAAACGGTCTTGGGAGAGGGATTGATAGTGAGTTGTGCTGATTTCATTGCAGAATCAATGCCTGAGGAAGCCAAGCTGTGGATGGTAGTGCCTAAGTTTCAGCCCTTGGGCCTGGGGAAGGGGAATTGCTATCTGACCACTCTGATATTGGATGCAAAATTATTTTTGTCTGTGCATTGTTCTTAGAAGAGAGTCTGGAGCTTCTATCAGAGTCTCAGAGTGGTCCCGTGATATGAAAATTATTAAGAACTAACTTGACTAAAATATTGAGACTGTCAGATCCAAACAGGGAAGAGGTACTGATGAAATGTAGTGCTGGCTGACTGCAAATACAAGGGCGGATAAGAGGTTGGAGGGTAAGAGGTTGGAGGGTGAGCAAAGGAAGGAAGCCTGGAGTGAAGTTTTGATTCTGGGACTATATCTTGGTTCTGACCTTTTTCATTCTTAAAAACATTATGCTAAATTCAAGGCAGTACCCCAATTTGGATCCTGGAATAGAAAAATGGCATTGGTGGAAAACCTGGTGAAATATGTGTAAAGTGTATAGGTTAGGCTGGCAGCAGTGGCTCACACCTGTAATCCCAGCACTTTGGGAGGCTAAGGAGGGAGGATCGCTTGAAACCAGGAGTTAGAGACCCGTCCGGGCAACATAGCAAAATATTAGCTGGACATGGTAGTGTTTACCTGTAGTCCCAGCTACTTGGGAGGCTGAGGCAGGAGGATTGCTTGAACCTAGGAGTTCGAGGCTACAGTGAGCTATGATTAGGCCACTGCACTTCAGCCTGGACAACAGAGTGAGACCCTGACTCTAAAAAGTTTTGTTTTAAAAAGAGTATAGATTCATTAATAGTATTTTACCAGTGTTAATATCTTAGTTTTTATAAATGTACCATAGTTGTATAAGATGTTAACATTAGAGGAAGCTGGGCAAAGGGTGTACAGGAAATCTCTATACTATGTTTGAAACTCTTCTATAAATCTAAAATGACTTCAAAATAAATTTTTTTCAAAAAGGCATTGTACTCCCAATTAGCTCGGTATTACAAGCATTCTGGTGAAGACAAATTCTAAGACTGACTTAACATGGGTGAGGAAGAGTGCATTGTTTAAATGGTGTCCTCTCCCCCCAAGTTTGTATCCTTCCTGGAACCTCAGGGTGTGATCTTATTTGGAAATAGGGTTATCGCAGATGTACTTAGTTATGTTGAGTTCATACTAGAGTAGGGTGGGCTCTTAATCTAGTATGACTGGTGCTCTCATAAGAAGAAGAGTACGGACACACAGGGAGATGCCAGCCGATGATGGAGGCGGGGATTGGAGTGAGGCGTCCAGAAGCCAGGCAATACCGAGGATTGCTGGCAGCCACCACGAGCTAGGAATGGACAAGGAGGTGTCCTCTCCTGGGGCCTTCCGAGTGGACAGGGCCCTGCTAGCACCTTGCTTCTAGACTTCCAGCCTCCAGAACTGTGAGAATAAAGTTCTGTTGTTTTAAGCCACCAAGTTTGCGGTATTTTGTCACGCAGCTCTAGGACACTAAAGAGGAAGGAACTGGGTTCTGGATCAACTGAGTCTCCTTACAGGAGTAGATTGGGGGTGAGGTTGGTCTGAACAATAGTAGGAGATGCCTTAGATAAGCGAGACATGTATCCCAAGTGGGCGATGGCCTCACGGATCCAGTCTTTCCAAGGCGGTGGGTCTCAGCCCAGTTGCTCATCAGAATCACTGAGGAGCCTCCTAGAAACACTGATGCCTGAGCCCCACCCCTAGAGGTTGTGATTTAATTGGTCTGGGGTACAGCCTGGGCTTCAGGATTTTTTAAAGATCCTGGGTGATTCTTAGGGGTAGCTAAAGTTGAGAACCTCTAATCCAAGAGGAAGGCAGGATTTCCAGAGAGGTGATGACCCCAGACTAAGTCGAGGGACAGAATCACGGGTGTTTCATAAACCGTGAAGTATGTTCGTGTGTGAGAAGAACAATACATGGCAGTGAACATTTAGAGAAGCCACCTGGCTTTCCTGTGAGCCGTGCCCTGGCTTTATTGCTGGCTATGATAATAGCTGCTTTATTGTGATTGACTGGGAGGGAAGATGCATCCTCCCAGCAGTGCACACTGCTTGGCGCGCCGTGCACTTCGTCATCTGCCCAGGAACTGAAGCTGCATTGCCAGACCTCTTCTGCATGGTTGAGGTGGCCGTCAGCTCGCTGTTGTTGTCCAAGACCTCAGCATCCCGCCACGGCCTCCAGATCTGGCAGACTCGGGTCTGATACTGACAGCCCTTTGCAGGCTGCATAGAAAACACTTTGCTCACATTTTCACGTATTATAAACATTCCTTCCAGACGGCTGCTGTTTTCTGGTTTATGTATGATTCCACTTTTTCTGTTCTTTTTTGCCCTGCCCCAGGTTTGCGTTAGACTTTACTCTGGGAGAATTTATTTTTTAAACATTTGCATTAGCTAAATTATTTTGGAAAATGTCAAACATAGGTAAAAACAGAGAATAGTATAATAGCATAATACTAAGGTCCTATATACCCATCACTTAATTTCAACAGCTATAAGCCCATGGCTCGTCTTTTTCATAAATATCCCATTCTCTCTTCCCCACATAGATTATGGGAAACTACCTCAGTTTGCATTATACAGCATCATCCGTTGATGGATATATTAATTGGAACTCTTGGTTTTAAGCAACAGAAACCCAAACTAAATATGTTTATAGAAGAAAGATATTTTGTTGGTCATGTTACTCGGAAATCCAAGAGATGGACTGGAATTCAGATGTGGCTGCATTTTGAGGGGTCAGTCACATTAGGACCCTGCCGTTCTTGTCTTTCTTCATCCCTTGGCTCTGCTCACTTCCATCTCAGGCAGACGAGCAGGCATACATGGTTTGACCTTGTGATCATAATGAGAGAAACTCTCCCCCACGTGGTGTTGTCAGTTCAGTTGCATTCCCCAGAAAGACAGGTTGAATTCCTAACCCCTGGTGTCTATGAATGTAACCTTACTTACAACGAAGGTCTTTGCAGATGTGATTACGATGTGAGTTGAGAAGAGGTCATACTAGAGTAAGGTGGACCCGAATCCATATGACTGGTGTCCTTACGAGAAGAGGAGAAGAGATACAGAGATACATATGGGAGTGATGAAGCTACGATCAAAAGGTCCCAAAATATTGCTGTCAACTACCAAAAACCAGCAAGAGGTGTGGAAAGATTCTTCCCCAGGACACTACGGAGGGAGCGTGGCCTGCTGATACCTTGACTTTGGATTTCTGGCCTCTAGAACTGTGAGAGAATAAATTCCCGTTATTTTATGCCAACCAGTTTGTGTAATATGCTATGGCAGCCCTAGGAAAGCAATATGCCTAGTGTCTGATCCAACCTCAGCAAAACTACACTATGGTCTTGTTCAGATCATATTCCTGTCCCTGGACCTAAGTTTGGGGCATACAGTACTTGAGCCCCAGGGTGAGGGACCCACATCACACGAAGTGGAGACAGAGAAGTGGGGATGGGGACAGATGGAAAAGCAGATCCTTCTTCAAAATCAGTGTATACTACTTGAATATAAGCCACTAAGCCACTGAGATATTTAGTGAGCTAATTAGCATACTCGTGTTTTACAGAAGAAAATGCAGAATAGTCATAGATTAATCAACTGTCTTCTGCAACGTGTTGGAAGAAAATTCAGTGGGCTTTTTAAAACATTCACTGACATTGATATTTCTCACTTGCCTGGAAGGAGTGAAGGAGCCCATGCTCATCGAAGTCACGTTTACTTTGGCTTTGTTTAAATAATTATTTTTGCTGCTGAGATTGTTTTCTTGACTTTATCCTTCTTCCTCTTCAATGGCTCCCAGGCTAACCGGTGGGAGGAAGACACTGCTAATGTTTCTGCAGGGTTTTCATACTTTACGGCTGGGTTTCGCATTGGGCTCTTGGTTTTGTTTGGATGTCTGCTGCTATCCGCATGTGCCTACTTAGGGAAACAGCTGCGCTCGTTCAGTACAATGCCACATAGAGTAGTAAAAACAGAGTATACTCTCTGATAAACACATTAATTTCACCAGATGGTTCTTCTTAGGCCTTTAATTGCATTTCCTGGATATGATGACCTATCTGTAGATAACGCCTCTAGGAATTTTTTTCATAGCCCTAGACCTAGTGTTGCACAGATGGTAGAAGCAGAGTTAGGGTGCCACACATCCCACTGTGCCTAGGACCATGATGGTTTATGCCTGCTGTCCCAGTCTCATTTCATTCTCAAAACCAGCTTGGACAATAAACTATACGGTCAATCTAGATCAAATAGGACAGTTTAATAGGAAGCCTTTTGCTTAGATACTGACATTGGGGAAAACTATACCTGTTTTCATGCCTAGGGTAATGGGGCTGGCTGGCACTAGACCTTAGAGTTTTGCTGGGTCGCTGTAGGCTATGCAGAAACATGTATCAGTCTTAATCCATAAGCCAGGAAGCTGCTTTATGTTTGGATAGCTTAAGTACACTGTGTGTCCCTGAGAGCTGAACTAAATAGAGTGGAAACTGAAAATCTAGAGGTCAGGCTGAGTCAGAAGTCAGAGGTTACCAGCTGGTGACATGAATGGGCCAGTTGCATCCGCCAGGAGTGGCTAGCTTAGGCTGCAGTGACAAATCACCCCCCAATCCCAACGGCTTAACACAACAAAAGTGCGTCTCTTGTTCATGCTACATGGGGAATGGAGTGTGTGTTCTGCTCATTTGGGAGTCCAGGCTGGTAGAAGCTGCATCTCAACTCATGCTTTCAATGCAGCAGGGAAAGGGAACAAATGACTCATACTCAAGTCCTTAAAGCTTCAGCTAGATGTGATCCCCATTATTTCTGCTCACATCTCATTAACCAAAGCAAGTCACACGTCACACTTAACTTCAAAGGGGGCACAAAGTACCATCCCACCATGTTCTCAAAGGAGGAGAAATGGAATATCTGTGACCAGCCCTGGTGACTAGCACAGGCAGGAAGCTGCAGTGAAACTCCCTGAGTGCCTTCCTTGTAAGTCCAGGTGACTTTTATAAGACTGTTTGCAAGGATAGTAGATTTTGCTCTGGGGAATATTAAAGGTGCCACTTAGTCTCTAATATCCACAGGGCCCTGAGCCACTTCAGTCAAGTTCTTCCCCTTAATTAAAGCTCTGAGAGACCCGAGGTGCATGTTGGTCGCCAGATGCCCAGGCACGCTTCTAATTCTCCCACCTGTCCACCAGTCTGTCCCGACACAGGCAGCGTGTTGGGGCGTGGGGCAGAGCCTGTCAGATGCAAACACGGACAGTGTTATCACACCGTGAGCCCGGAGGGAGGGAGGCTTAGGACTACGTGCTGGTGGGCCTGGAATTAGGATGTTCATGCTTTGGTGAAGCAGCTTTATTCATAGAGGCTCTCACTCCTCCAACCCCTGTAGCGATAGTCCGTAATCATTGTGAACATTGAGAATGGAGAGGGCAGGCCTTAGGGAAACAGGAGGCAGTTTTCATCTCACTGGTGGTATATCTGGAATGCCTCCCGCAAGTTCCGTTCTCAGCGCTCTCTTATCCGTGCCTGGGAATGCTTGGGCAAGGCTGCGCTTGCTTCGGGGACCAGTGTCTCATTGAGGACCTCAACCAAATGATGATTTTGGTTTTGTGCACGTTGAGTCTGAATGAAGAGTGAGTCCCTCAGGTAAGAAAGTGCCCAGCAGGAAGTTGAGGATGTGAGATTCTGAAGTTTGTATTTATTGAGCACTTACTATATACAAGGCACTATTCTAAGTGCTGACTCATTTAATCCTCACACCGAACCTATGAGGTGGGTACTGTTATTACCCTCATTCGACAGAAAAAGCAAAGGCACAGCGTAGTTCAATAAGTTGACCAAGGTCACCCAGCTGGTAAGTGAGAGAGCCAGTTTCAAACTCAGAGTCTGACTACAGGAATCTCTACCCTTATGTATGTGGAAGCCAAGAGAAGAGTTTCAAGAGGGAGAGGTCATCAGCACTGCTGAACACTGCAAGAAGTCAAGGAGAATGACTGAGAAAATGAGACTTGAATGGGCTGTTGGGAACCCTTCTAGAAAGAAATCAAATAAAGTAGCCAGTGAGTGTAGCCGTCTATTTTTTTTTTGAATTGTCATGAATAAGGCACATTGGGAGTATTTGCTAGTTTAAGGAGAAAGAGAAAGGTTTGCTTAGAATGGTAGAGAAATGAGGACGTCTGTGGATTGAGAAAACGAAGCTTGCCAAGAAGGTGTACAGATTTAACAGAATGCTATCTATGAACCTGTTCTATCCTAGAAGAAAAGAAAATGCAAAATATGCATTTTTTTCCTCCTGCAAAATGTATATTATTGCTTTTCTGAAAGCTTCTATAAAAAGAAGAAGCTTTTTACCATTTAATAAAAAATTCAAGAGAAATGAAAGTAATCCTATGGCCATAAAAAAGATTTGTTCGGGAATGTTCACAGCACCTTTTTTCCTATTAGCTCAAAACTAGAAACAGCCCAGAAAGCCATCAACGGAAGACTGAATAAACAAATCGTGATATATTCATGCAATGGAATATTACTCCACAATGAAAAAGGAACATGCTACTGACACATATAAAAAACCTGGATGAATCTCAAAAACATTGTGTTGAGCAAAATAAGCCAGACACAAGAGTACACACATTGTTTGATTCCATTTGTATGATATTCTATAACAGGAAAAAATAGGCTATGGTGATAGAAATCGGAAATCAGAATAGTGTTTGTCTGTGCAGGTGGGAGGGGGTATCATCTAGAAAGAGGCATGATAGAATCTTCTGGAGTGATGATAATGGTCTATATCATGATTGAGATGGTTGTTACATGGGCATATACAGTTTTCAAAACCCACTGAACTTATGATCTGTGCATTTTATTGTATATAAATAATACTTTAAAAAAAACCCATTATTCTCTTTTCCAGTCTCTCTGTTTCTCTGTCTCTCCAATTCCTGAAGATAACATTTATAACAAGTATAAATGTTGCCACTGTAGAACTATTTTAAGGCTCACTAATTTCTCTTTTTCTCTCTCTTTAAATACTCTTTCTTACTGCCTATGGAGTAACAAGAGAATTTTAGGGACAATTAACTCATAGTTTTAGGTAGAATAGACTCAAAAATGCATACCATCAACTGTGAATCTACTAGAGAAAACATAGGGGAAAAGCTACCTGATGTCGGTCTTGAGGGTAGGGAATCTGTGGCCTTCTGATTTCAAGATTGTTCTTTTTTAAGCACCAAAGGAGGCAAGAAAAGCTTCATCTTTCTCTGCTGCACCCCTTTTAATAAAAGGATTTGTTCTGCAAGATTTGGATTCTGTCAAAAGGCCACACTCAAGGAATCAGAAGGCCACATGTGGCCCCAAGGCCGTAGGTTAAGCATAGGAGGCAAAAGCAAAACTAGACAAATGAGATTGCATCAAACTAAAAAGCTTCTGCACAGCAAGGAAAGAATGGAGTGAAGAGACAACACACAGATTGGGAGAAATATTTGCAAATCATATATCAGATAAGAGGCTCCTTTCTAAACGTATAAGGAACTCAAACTACTCAATAACAGCAACAGTCCTATTAAAAATGGGCAAAGGACCTGAACAGTCTCAAATGAAAACATACAAAAGGCCAGCAGACATATCATAAAATGCTCAACATCACTAATCATCAGGGAAATGTAAATTAAAATCACAATAAGATACAACCTCATACCTGTTAGAAAGTCTGTTATCAAAAAGTTATCATAAGTGTTGCCAGGATGTGGAGAAAAGGGGAACCTTTGGATACTTACTGTTGGTGGGAATGTCAGTTAGAAGGGCCATTTGGAAAACAGTATGGAGGTTTCTCAAAAAAACCAAAAGTGGCCAGGCACAGTGACTTGCACGTGTAATCCCAGCACTTAGGGAGGCTGAAGTGAGAGGATCTTAGGCAAGGAGTTTGAGACCAGAGTGAGCAACATTGTGAGACCCTGTTTCTACAAAAAATAGTAAAAATTAGCTTGGCATGGTGGTATGTGCCTGTAGTTCCAGCTACTAGGGAGGCCGAAGCAGGAGCATTGCTTGAGACCAGGAGTTTGAGGTTGCTGTGAGCTTTGATGATGCCGCTGCACTCTAACCTAGGCAATAGAGTGATACTGTGTCTTAAAAACAAAACAAAACAAACCCTAAAAGTAGAATTACCATATGATCTAGCAGTCTGACTACTGGGTATATATCCAAAGGAATTGAAATCAGTATGTCAAGGAAATGTCTGCACTCCCATGTTCATTGCAGCATTATTCACAGTAGTCAAAATATATAAATAGCTTAAGTGCCCATCAACAGACGAAAGGATTAAAAAGGTGTGGTATGTATACACAATAGAATATTACTCAGCCTTAAAGAAGAATGACATGTTCATCCATGTGACAACGTAGATGAACCTGGAGGACATTATACTAAGTGAAATAAGCCAACCACAGACAAATATTCAAATATTGCATGATCTCACTTAATGTAGAATGTAAAAAATTTGAACTCATAGAAGTAGAGAGTAGAATGGAGTCACCAGAGACCGAGCTGGGTGGGGAAAAGTGAACTGTCAATCAAAGGACACAAACTTTCAGTTGGACAGGAGGAATAAGTTCAGGTGATCTATTGCACAGCAAGGTGACTATAGTTAATAATAATGTAGTATATATTTTAAAATTGCTAAAAGAGTGGATTCTAAATGTTCTCACCACAAAGAAGTAAGTTTGAGACGATAGATATGTTAATTGGCCTAGTTTGCTCATTCCAGAATGTGTATACATGTATTAAAAGATCACCTTGTACCCCATAGATATATAATTATTTTTTATCAATGAAAATAAAATTTTAAAGACGCATGGTCTCGTTTTAGACCTGTTTAGAAACAGAGAGCTTTGCTGGGCCTAGGAATCCCCCGGCAGGCCCAGGATCTGAGCAAGCAACCGTTCGCCTGTATCAATTAGTGTTCTTTCCTTGCAAGCGATAGACACTAGTTTTGACTGAGTCAAACACAAAAGGATTTTGTTGGAAGAATATCCAGTAGCTCAGAGAACCAACAGGAAGCATGAGAACCAGGCTTGGTGAAGGACAGACACCAGCCATCCCTGGGAGTCCAAGTAGACAGTGTGTGCTGCTGCTGCAGTGGAGAATTCTGCAGGTTTCTCCAGCCAAGAGTCACAGTCCTGGAACTTTGATGGGCATGGCTTAGGCCACATGCCTGCTCCTTGGCCAGGGAACCTGGGGCACTTTGAGTGACATTCTCACCAAAACCACACACAGAGGGGTAGAAGTAATTCCCAAAAAGGAAATCCAGTTGGTTTGCCAAAAGAAGGGAGAGTGGATAATAGATGGCCCAAAAAGATGACCATTGTCCACAACAGAAACTCATGACAAATCAGGGTGCCTGCCTGGCTCGTCAACTGTCATCTCATCATTAGGCTTGGAGGGCTTTTTAACACCTTTGGGGGATTATTGGAATTGGAATATAACATGGGAGTATCATTCTTTCATTCTTCTTGCTATGTTTACATTCCTGAAGATTGTACATGGAGGCCTCCTTATGTTAGGTTATTAACTATGGAATACTGATTTCCTTAAGTATTGATACTAAGTTGGACATTTCACATTGACCCTTCTTGTTTTATTTACTTATTGTGAAGTTACATCCTCATTCTTTCAAACGCACATTTTGGCTTGGATTATATTTTTAAAAATTGTTTTACAGCAATTTTTGTGAAATCATAGATAAGTAAAAAATTCATGTTATTTTTGTGTATGAGTTCTGTCATGGAGCCGATGCAGTGCAGATAGCTCAAAATATCAACGAAGTGTTTGGGAAGGATGTGGCTAATGAACGCACAGTATGTCCATAGCTTGAGAAGTTCCCTTTTGGTGATTTTAATCTTGAAAATGAGCCATGTGGGCAACCCGAGACCAAGGTGGACAATGATACGCTGAAAGCTGTAATGGAAGCGAATCCATCTCAACCTACTTGTGATTAGCAGCAAGGTTTGACCCTACTATTCCAATGATATTGGGCCATTTGAAACAAATAGGCAAGGTAAGGAAGCTGGATAGATGGGTTCTGCGTGTATTAAATCTGGAAGCTTGCCTTGCTGTCACAACATAAAGGTAAGCCCTTTCTATATTGTATTGTTACATGTGATGAAAAATGGATACTTTTTGACAATGGCAAGCGTTTGGCACAATGATTAGATACAGATGAAGTGCTGAAACACAGTCCAAAACCAAATATTAATAAAAAAAAAAACCTAATGGTGTCTGTCAGGTGGTCCAGCACTGGTATTCTCCACTACAGCTTTATGAAACCTGGTCAATTGATGACAGCAGATGTCTACTACAACCAATTGGATGAAATGATGAGGATGCTTATGAGTAAGCAGCCGAGATTGGTCAATAGAGACAGGCCAATCCTCTTGCAAATCCATAGGTTGCAAAAAACAACGCTGCAGAAGCTTGGAAACTCTCTGTCATCCACTGTGTTCACTAGACCTTTCACCAACTGACTACCACTTCTTTCAGGCTTTTGACCACTTCTTGCAAGGAAAAATAGTCAATTCTCAACAAGCTGTGGAAAACATCTTTCATGATTTCATCACCACTTGCTCTCCAGGCTTCTTCACTGCTGGCATAAACAAGCTACTGTTAAGATAGCAAAACTGTGTCAATAGTTTAGGCGCATACCTTGATTAATTTTACTGTTTCTTGTTTGAGATGTAATAACCCATACCTTTGTTTCAAAATGAGACATTTCATATTTAATGACCTAATGCATGCATGACATGTGACTGTGGGGATCCCCTTTGCTCGCTGACATTTGTGCTGGCATAATTCAGGCTGACTAGTGTGCATTTACACAGGACATGGGCCGCCGCATCATGTGTAAGACGGGTGCTCCCAGGGAGAAGCGAAGGGAGTTAGGAAGGATTCTTCCGTTTCCACCCTCTGATTTCTATAATCCTGGTCTTTGGTTTAGCTCTTCCACAGCCCTCCCTGTAGGATGATGTATGCGAGATGCTTCTAGAACATGTCAGCTTCTCTCATCCACACTGTGTTTCTCTCTCTAGCTGAAGAGAGGGGAGAATGCAGGATGGGGCACGTGGTTATCACATCCCTCCGTGAGTCTGCACTGGGCGATGTAGGATATGAGAAAGGAAAGACTGTTTGAGGGAGACATTGCCCCTGCTCTAGGGTATTCTGGAAGGTGCAAATGATTCTTGTGAAAGTTTCTTTCCTGGCACTTGAACCGGTGTCATTCTGGGTAATTAGTAAAGAAAAGCCTCAGGGTCTGTTTCATCATCTAATGAGCAGATTAGTCTAAATATGAACAATTTTTAAGGGTTTGAAACCAAGCATGAAACTTAAACCCATTGCAAAATATTAAATAATGAGACCCAATCCTATTATTTCTCTCTTCCAAGGACTCAGCTTGGCTGAGTCCTTGGAAGAGAGAGTCAGAAAGACTGCCTGGCTCAGTCCCCATAGTGGCTGGTCAGGATGGATTGTTCAGGATGTCACCATTCTGCGCTGTTCCTATTTGACAGATGCAGGAACCAAGACTCAGAGGGTTGGATGGTCTGCCCCGGATCACAGAATGAAACAGAAGGGTCAGAGTCGATAAGAAGTTATGTAAGCACAGCCTGCCGTGCTAAGAGCAGTGATTTGCCGCAGGGGCTACAGAAGAATTTCTCCCTCCATGCAACCAAGCCATGACTGATTCATTTCCTTTAAAAACAAACAAGTGTGTTTTTACATCAGGCCACTTCTCCAGGAAATCTTGGACTCTGTCTTAATCTCTTGTAGCGTAGATCTCTCGCCCTTTGAGCAGAGGTCCCCGGGTTGTAAATTGGTAGGGACACGTCCTGAAGGAGTGGTTGGGACGTTTTGTTGTACCGTGCGTGAACACGGATAAATTAGCATCAGGATAACATCGAGAAGTTTTTAGAGTTAGAGGACTTAGAGCTAAAACATGATCAGTGAATATGTAATTTTTATTTTAATTCTAAATCCAGCCCATCCTTTACATATTTATTACAGACACTCTCCCCCAGTGACAGCTCCCAAGCTGTCACCTCCCCCCCAAGCTGTCACCTCCATTTCAACCATACCTGTCAGTCTCCATTTCTTAGAAATTTCTGTGAGAACATTCCATGGCTTAGTGGGACTTGTTTACAAAGGATTAAAGGAAAAGTCTCTTGTATATCTGTAGTTTGAGGTAGGAAGACTGGAGAGAATGTGCCTCCTCCTTTTCTTTTGTCTGGGCAAACCCTGCCTCAACGCATGCTTATAATGCCGCTGTGGCTTCCCTGGAATGATTACCTGTCGCCTGGACACCCTTTGGAGCCGTGTTGAACTAAATGTCCAGGTTTCCCCTTCAGATATTTGAAAGCAGCCATCTTGTCACCCTGCATCTTCTTTTCACCAGCCTGCTGAATAGTTTTATTTCCTTCAACCGATTTCTATGCTTTGGATTATGCTGTTTGTTTATCATACTGGCTGTTCTCTTTAGAGTATAGTACACGAGTCATAACAAGCAGGTCTCCCCGCCTGTGCCAGCTCTGACATGCTGGGCTCAGGAACAAGGAGTGTCACTGGGATCGATTAGAGATGCCTTGCTCCGGCTTGGGTTGGGGGGAAAGGGAAGCACCCATGCTGCCTCTTCGCCATCACTGCAGTTTTTCAGTCTCTCCAATGAGTGTTACATAGGTGTCAGTTAATCCTACTGGTTGCTGGAAAATTTGGGATGAATTTCTATGCTTTATTAAATGGGGATGAGATTCCTGAATGTTCACAACATCGCATTAGGTCTCACTACAAATGCTTGTATAAAGCTTCTAATTTTTAAAATACAGCAATGGGGAAGTGATGCAAATAATATGATGAACACGTTACAGTACATTGTCTCAATGTGTTCACATATAAATGTAGATAAAAATCAAATGATACGTAGCTGATTGTGATTTTCCAAGAGATGGCTTTAGTATGGCTGAAATAGAGGCAGGCCTGATCTCCCAGAGTAATCCTTTAAAGTGAGGATTCTTTTATGGGGGCTGTGTATGTAGAGGTGAAGGAACTAAATCAAAGGTAGTTTTTAAAAAAACTAGACCATCTCTGCATTAAATAGTTTTCATTCTGCTTTTGGAGTCTATTTCCTATTTGTGTCTGAGGCTGTAACCACCACAGCATGATAAAATTGAGGTAGTGGCAATTATTTGTATCGGAATTATTCTGCTTCCAAACCCAGCTGTCTTCAGCCTGGACTGTGGCAAGTACTTGTCATCACGTCCCAAAGTCATGTGTCATTATCACACCTCTTTTAGCTGCAAATCTGGGCTTCACTAAGTAACTGTTCGAGGTCCTTTTAACCCAAGTACATAGTAACTGAGTATATATAGGGAAATATTTTTCTTTAAGATTACTAATTATGACATTTATTACCCCGAAATACAAGGCTTTCTTTCACAACCATTTCCATTTAATGTAGGAGACATTTCTGGATTTTTGCTTTGCCCTGTCTTTCCTGCTCTGCGACTGTCACTGCTCCAGTGGGGTCACTCTCGCTCCCTCACGGTTTCCACTGATCTTTGGTTGCCTACTGATGTAGCATGCCTTCCGGCCCCTGCAGTGGTGGGACTAAGAGGATACACAGTATTCTGGAGCTCCCTCTGGGCAAAGGAGAAGCGATTAACACTATCGGATTCCTCCTGTACAGCAACACCCTTTGGTGGGTAGTGCTTGGATTTTTGTCTATATTTTTTCTAATGGATTGCCAGACACACACACATACACACACACACACAACCACACACACACACTCATACACCCCACCACCACTGTGTTTGCTCACTTACAAGTAAAACAGGGTCCCATTCGAATTCTAGTTTTGAACTAAAGACAGCTGGAAGCAGACAGAGATTTTAAAACTATATATGATTAATAACCCACTAGCAGTTCTGGATCTGGTCAACAGAATTTACAACTCAAGGCTGCTACTTAGTAATTAATAAGAAAAGTTTAGGGAAACAAAGTTCTGCATTGTCTGCAGTTGATCCTTTGGAATCTTGCTGCAGATGATATTTCCTCTTGGAGGCAAGGACAAGGACAGGGAGCAGTCTCTGATAGGGGCAAGGAGTTTCGGTGGGGAGAGCCTGAAACATGGCAGGTGTGAGGGGTGGCGAGAGCCAGGTGATTGCAGACGGAACAAGTGCCAGGCAGATAAGCTTGTCACAAGTTTTGTGAGGCTAGAAGTCAACAACAGAATAGGGGCAAGAAACTGACAGGCAACCATAGATGTCACATGGTTATTGGATTAACTTATTTTTGCTTTAAAATTTTATCGAGTGAGCCATAATTTATTGGGCTGAGTGGAGTTTTGTCCAGGGGATTGATTTGAAGTTTGACTTTATTCCAGGAAACAGCTTTCATCTGAAGTTATGCTCCAGCAAATTATGTTGATTTTAACATGAGCAGCCCATTAAAAATAGGTCTGATTTAAATAGGACAGTGGAGCTTTTTGGTGTGGGGGAAACTTCTAGTAACTATCAGG
>VSMD01059767.1:0-38191 GCA_008750895.1 Mirza zaza
CCAAGAATGGATTAATAAAATGTGGTATATGTATACCATGGAGTACTATTCAGCTCTAAGAAACAATGGTGATATAGCACATCTAATATTTTCCTGGTTAGAGCTGGAACCCATACTACTAAGTGAAGTATCCCAAGAATGGAAAAACAAGAACCACATATACTCACCAGCAAACTGGTATTAACTGAGCAGCACCTAAGTGGACACATAGGTACTACAATAATAGTGTATTGGACAGGGGGACGGGGGGGGGATGGGTAGATACATATATAATGAGTGAGAAGTGCACCGTCTGGGGGATGGTTATGCTGGAGACTCAGACTTGTGGGGGGAGGGGGGGAAAGGGCAGTTATTGAAACCTTAAAATCTGTATCCCCATCATATGCCGAAAAAAAAAAAAATAATTATAAAAAAAAAAAAAAAAAAAAGTCCCAGAACAGTTGCTAGCATGGATATGGAGAGATAGAAACACTCTTACACTGCTGGTGGGACTGCAAACTACTTCAACCTCTATGGAAAGTAGTACGGAGATACCTCAGAAAACTAAAAGTATTTTTCTTATTTTTAATTGACCTAAAAGGAAACTGTTAGTTTTGAATAATAATAGAAACAAGGTCATAAGGCACAGAAGAGAGGGATCAAAGGTACCCTGTTACAAGCCATCTGCACTGCATACAAACTGGTATAGTGCTTTGAAGGTGGACTTAGATTAGTTTAAAATATATATTGGAAAAATAATATGGAGACTTACAGTTTCTAGGTAAAAAGCTGAACAAACCGCAAAAATCAAAAACCCTTCTTAGATCCATGAGAGAAGGGAAAGCACAGGGCAAGCCACTGCCCCCAAAATCAGAGAGATCAGTGGGTGAATAAAGAGAATCACAACTGACCAGTGAAGCAGAAACCTACAGGTACCAATGTCCCAGGTAACCAGTCCTGGAAAAAGAAATCCTGAACCACAATTGAATTGCCAGAGGCTCAGTGAGGACAGCTCTGAGAGTTTAAATCTCCAGAGGGGCCCGGTCATAGGCAGATCCCCACAAATTTGTGAGTTTTACTTTCAAGAGCTCTGCCAGGTGCTCACAGGGAATGTCACAGAAAAATCTCCTTGCATCTCTGGCATGGGGAGGAGAAAAAGAAGCATTTTTAAGAACACCAGAGCATTCTGTTTTTCTTAATAAGGTCTGATCTTAGGAGATACTATTATATTTAACCAGAGCTTAACCTGCTGGAGTTTGACCAGAGCCTAACTGACTTGAGGAAAGGGAACTATCAACATCAGCCTCATCTAGCCTTTCATATGGACAAAGGAAAGTAGCCAACTCTGGCCCACGCTAGCCATCCTGTCCCACCTAACAAGGAAGGGCTGGAGACTGAGAAGTACCCGTGAAATTCACAGAGGTGCAGGCTACTAAAAGGCTGAGATCATAACTATAGAATGTTTTCCCTGCCTCCACACCTTGCCTGCATATTTATACCAGTTCTTTTTACCCAGTATATTATGTCCAGCTATCAGTAAAAAATTGTAAGACATACTAAAAGGCAAAAAATAATGGTCTGAAGAGAGATAGCAAGCATCAAATCCGGACAGATATGGCAGAAATGTTTGAATTAGCAGCAAGAATAGTTAATTAGTATTATGTATTAATTAATGACTTAATGTATTAACATAATGACTATGATTAATATGCTAAGGGGACTAATGAATAAAGTAGACAGTATGCAAGAACACATGGGCAATGCAAGCAGAGAGACAGAGAGTCACAAGACACATAAAACAAAACATATAGTGGCAAAAGTAAATCAACTATATCAATAGTAACATTAAAAGTAAATAGATTAGATTAAGCAATCTAATTAGAAGGCAGTAATTGTCAGACCAAGTAAAAATCAAAATACAACCATATTCTATGTACAAGAAACATGCTTTAGGTTCAAAGATAAATAGACAAATAAAAGGATGGAAAAATATATACCATGCAAGCAGTAACCATAGCTGGAGTGGCTATAATAATATCAGACAAAGTGGATGTTAAAGTTAGAAAGAAGCATTACCACAAATAAGAGGAATAAATTGGACTTCATCAATATTAAACTTTTGTGCTTTAAAGTATACTATTTAAAAAGTGAAAACCAATCCACAGAATGAGAAATAAAAGAGAGGACATCAGTACTTATTTCATAGTCAATAAAATAATTAAAGGGATATTGCAATCAACTCTATGCCTACAAACATGATAACTTATATGCAATGGACCATTCACTTGAATGGCATAAACTACCAAAACTCAAAAAAGGAGAAATAGATCATCTGAATTGTTCTATATCCATTCTATATTAAAGAAATTGACTGAAATTAAAAATCTTTTAAAAAGTAAATACCAGGCCCAGTGTTTCCCAGGTAAAATCTACCAAATATTTCATAAAAAATTAATACCAATTCACTACAATCTCTTCTAGAATATAGACTTATCTCTGAGTACATGAATATCATCATATCAAAACCAGATAAAGACATTTGAGTAAAAAAATTACAAAGCAATTTTTCATAAACATTGATGTAAAATTCACAACAAGATAGTAGCAAGTTAAATCAAACAATTTATATATGTACACATATACATATAAAAAAGAATGTATTACACACTATGACCAAGTAGGATTTATTCCAGATAGGCAAGGCTGGTTCAACTTTTAAACATCAATTAATATAATTCTTCACATCAACAAGCTAAAAAACAAAAAGCATATAATTTTATCAATAGGTTCAGAAAAAGTATTCCAAAAGATCCAATGACCATTCATGATAAAATCTCTCAGCAGAGTAAAAATAGGGAACACTTCCTCAACTTGAGAAAGGAAATCTACAAACAGCTTACAGGTAGCAGCATACATGACATTAGTTTTGTCACATAATAATGTCATTAGTTTTGTCTAATGTCATTAATGACATAATGACATTAGTTTTTACTTTAAGACCGGAAACAAGACAAAAATACTCCTCTTTCACCATTCCTATTCAAAGTTGTACTAGAATCCTTGATAGGGTAATGTGACAAGAAAATAGAGTACAAATTATGCATATTGGAAAGGAAGACATATACATCTTTATTCTTAGATTATATAATTGTCTATATAAAAATCAATAACAACAACAACTAAACATAAATTTCTGGAATTAATAACAAGTATAGCAAGATGACAAGATAAAAAGATTATAATACAAATTCAATTGTTTTCTCATATTTCAGTGATAAACAATTGGAATTTGAAATATTCAAAAATGTCATTCACAAAAATGCAATAATAAAACAGATACAAATATAAAAAAGTGTGTAGGATCTATAGGTGGCAAATTATGAAAACTTAATGACTCAAAGAAAAGAAGATCCAAAGATATGGAGAGTTATCATATATTTATGGATCAGAATATTCAATATTATTAGGATTTTAATTCTTCCCAAATTGATCTATAGATTCAATGCAAGCTCAGTCAAAATTCCAGAAAGCCATTTTATAGATATTGATGAAATGATTCTAAAGTTATAATAAAAGTCAAAAAACCTGAAGTAGCCAAGACATTACTGAAGAAGAACCAAGTTGCAAGATTCACACTATTCATTTATAAAACTTACTATCAGGCTACATAATCAAGGCAGGCAGCACAGAATAGTGTATGTATAGACACAGACATCAGCAGGAGAGAACTGAGAACCCTGAAGTAGATCAACACAAATATCGACACTGATCTTTGATAGATAAGCAAAAATAATTCAGTAGAAAGCCTTTTCAACAAACAGTGCTGGAACAATTGGATATCCAACTGCAAGAAAAGAAACAGAAAGAAAAAGAAAAAAAATGAACCAAGACACAGACCTTAGAACTTAAAACTTTCATAAAATTAAACTAAAAATAGATAACAGGGCTATTTGCAAAGTGTAAAACTAAAAAAATTAGAGGAAACTTAGGAGAAAATCTATATAAACTTAGATTTGGTGATGAGTTTCTTAATGCAACACCAGTATTACAACCCACAAAAGAAAAAAAATATTAGTTTACACACTATTAAAATTAAAAACTTGCTCAGGAAAAGTCACTGTTAAGAGAAGGAAATTATAAGCCACAGATTAGAAAAAACATTTGCAAAATACATCTCTGAAAAAAGACTTGTATCCAAAATATACAAATAACTCTTAGAATTTAATAGTAAGAAAGCAAACAAAAAAGTCACCCTATGAAAAAGACACCTGCACTTGAATGTTTATAGCAGCACAATTCACAACTGCAAAGATGTGGAAACAAGCAAAGTGCCCATCAACACATGAGTGGATTAATAAAATGTGGTATATGTATACCATGGAGTACTATTCAGCCATAAGAAACAGTGGTGATATAGCACCTCTTGTATTTTCCTGGATAGAGCTGGAACCCATTCTATTAAGTGAAATATCCCAAGAATGGAAAAATAAATACCACATTTACTCACCAGCAAATTGGTATTAACTGATCAACACCTAAGTGGACACACAGGAATAATATCTATCGGGTGTCGGGCAGGTGGGGGGAGGGGATGGGTAGATACATACATAATGAGTGCGATGTGCACCAACTGGGGGATGGACACGCTGGAAGCTCTGACTCAAGGGGGAGGGGAAGCAAGGGCAATATACGTAAGCTTAACATTTGTACCCCATAATATGCTGAAAAAAATGGCCAGATATGTTAAAACATGCTCAACAAAGAAGATAGGCAGACACACTGCGATTCTCGAAACCAGCAGAAGGTCATACCAAACAGTGAGCCTCAATGTGTGTCAACGCTTTAAAAATCATTGAGGAGGTCAGAGGATTTCAGAATGGAATGTAGAACATTACAAAAGTCTCTAACACAATATTACTAGTATATAAAACAAACTAACTAAAGGAAAATGTGATAATATAAATAATTTCTGAAATGATTTGGGTCTGTAAGTCTAAACACAAAATAAACTGTACAGAAATATTGTGCCCTAGTTTGTAAAGTTGTTTACCATGGAGGTAAGCGTTACTAGTTCTGATATTATTATACACATGTATGCTGAACTTGAACAATTACACAAGAGAATAGTAGATGGCAGGAGCTGGGCTTCTCACTGTTGGAGTGGAAAGTTACAAATAAACAAGGTGATAAAGCTAGAATAATCCATTTTGTGACAGATTATAGTTGGAGACATCAGTATAAACTTATATTTAGCTTAATATACACACAATGTATAGATACATATAGATCTGTAAGTATTACTATATGTAACCATTGTGTTTATATATGTATACACACATGTAAAATCTATATATAAATATCCATAAATATATAACCCACACATGGTTTGGTAAGTATGCATATATTTCCTTGCATTGTTGGCCGAAAGGACCTAGAAAAAAAATGGCATGCAATATCAAAGAATATACCTAGTACCGTGAGCTTGATTTCTAATACTGTTCTCCAGTAAAGGGAAGGAGGTTTCTTAGAACCATGGCAGATAGTAGGACTGGGGCAGTGCCCTAGTTTTGCACTGCTATAACAGAACACCTGAGACTGGGTAATTTGTAAAGAAAAAAATTTATTCTCTTAGGGTTCTAGAAGTTGGGAAGTTCAAGATCTAGGTAGCAGCATCTGGTATAGGCCTTCTAGCTGCATCCTCACGTGGCAGAAGAGTGGAAGAAAGAGAGGATGCCCGCTCCCGCAAGACTTTTTCTTAATCCCTACGTGAGAGTGGAGCCCTCGTGACCTAAATATCTCCCCTTAGGCCCCATGCCCTAATGCTGTTGCGTTAGGGATAGAGTTCCCAACACATGAATCATGGAGGGGACAAAAACATTCACCATACCTGGCAGGAAATATATAAGATGATCCTGTAGCATCTTGAAGTGCCAAAAAGTAAAGAAACACTCAACAAACCAAGCAAGCATGCACGCGTGTGCACTTACTCCACACACAGAGATGAGGGTGTTTGTCAAAGGGACATGGGAGATCACTGAAAGAGCTCAATGGCCAAGCTTAAACAATTAGAATAATAAAATGTTGTTGAATTATAGCCCATAGTGTAAAATACGTATTATGGGTCCACGCTGATATAAATAAATCATATAATAAAAAGTAAATAAATAGGGGAGAAGAGACAAATCTCCCCTGCAGAAAAATTTGAGATAACTTATGTAGACACTTCACCTTCAAGGAGAAGGCTCATGACTCCCAGTCCTTAACTGTGGAATGCACACAGCAACTTCCTTCCAAAGAGCACAGTATGGAAAGTGGAGAAGAGAGTGACTAAAAGGTGGAGAAACCTAAACAACATGACCTCAGCCATGTCATCAAGGTCAAATTGACTTGATAAGCTATATAGATGTATAAACTCCTCATGTGGTGTCATGACAACGGTGCTTTACCTCTCTGGTCTCCCTTCCATAACCATAGGACAAGTCTAATCCGGCAAACTCTAACTGGGCAGCATTCTATAAAATACCTGATTTTACCATAACCACTCAAACTGTCAAGGTCATCAAAAACAAAGTCTGAGAAATTGAGAGACTGTCATAGCTTAAGGGGCCTAAGGAGCCAAAACTACCAAATACGATTTGGTATTATTAATGGGATCTGGAACAGAAATTGAACATGAGGTCAAAACTAAAAAAAAAAAAAAAAAAACCTGAATATATTATGGACTTTAGCTAATACTAATTTACCAATATAGGTTCATTAGTTGTAATAAATAAGCCATACTAGTGTCAAATGTTAATAAGAGGGGAAACTAGTTGTAGTGCATATGTATACTCTCTGTATATCTTCGCAATTTTTGTACTATCTTTACAAAATCTCCTAAAATGAAATATTTATTAGAAAGAAAAGAAAGAAAGAGAGAGAAAGAAGAAAGGGAGGAAGAAAGGAAGGGCAATCTTACCTTGGCAAAAGATTTACATGTTAGACTAGAAATTTTAGTCTAAAGGAATTTGAATTTTTTTGGCAGGTCACAATGAAAGCTTACTGTAAGATACTGGGCTATAAGGACAACGGACCCCTTCCAGCTTCTGTTTACTGCTTGTTTGCTAACCGCAAGGCATTATGGGTACATTATGGGATGCAGAGGAGAAAGACAAAGAACACGGAAACCCGAGTCTCTCGGCTAGGACCCGGAACATGTTGGAGCCTATCAGGGGCAGGATGGAGTAAGAATCACTATGGGGGCGGATGCATGACCAGTGTGTAAACAACTGAGTTATAAAAAGGGGACTAACACACAAAGGAGGGTCCCTGCCTGGGGAAGAGGCCACTGCGCTGGCACTCTGGGGGCTCGGACCCTAGCTCGAGCTAGACAACAAAACTCCTGTTGATAATTACAGCCTCAGTGACCCTATCTCTCTGTCCTGCGGCCTTGCGAATCTCGAATATAACATTACTAGTGAGTGGCTTGTGGAATAAACCTTATTCCATCTTTTAATTATTAATAGAATTTACCCATCTCCAGTCTTTCAGAACCTCTTTGTCTTTACATGAATGTAAAAGATCAATGACAGTTATCTAATTTAGACAGTCTCTTGAGACTCTGGATGTACTTTAGATTAGTCAGAAGGTTTGAACTCACATAAAGCAAATATGTGTGCTCTTACAATCTTTTTCTCCATCATGGGTTTATTTACTTTATTTTCAGTAATGTTCACTCTACCCTTTACAGTCCAAAATTGACTCTGCTTAACAGAGAAAAAAGGAGTAAAATAGGAGTCAGAGAGTTTTGTTGCACAAGTATAGCCTCTTTTAATATTTTAGTTGCTTGATTGTTTCTCAAAACATACATAGCAGTAATTTCTCTGCAGGTGTATGTGTGTATATGTATGCTATTGTGTGTAAACTTTTTTTTTAACTGAGCCATTAAATTACCTTGGTACCTTAGTTCATTTGTGTTTTTATAAAGAAATAATTGAGACTGGGTCATTTATTTAAAGAAAAGCTTTGTTTCACTCATAATTCTGCTGGCTGGAAGATTGGGCATCTGGTGAAAGTCTCAGGTTAGTTCTTCTCATGGCCAAAGGCACAGGGGAGCTCACATGTGCAGAGATCATGTGTTGAGAGAAGAAACAAGAGAGAAGGTTCCAGACTCTTTTAAAAACCAGCTCTCATAGGATTTAATAGAGTGATAGTTCACTCACTCCCATCCCAGGGTGGACATTAATCTATTCGTGAAAGCCCTACCTTCATGACCCAAACACCTCCCATTAGGCCACCCTCCAACATTGGGGATCAAATTTCAACATGAGGTTTAGAGGGGTCAAATATCCAATCCATAGCACTTGGCACAGATGATCTGGCATTTTTTATTTTATATGTTGCTCACCTGTACTTAACATTGCACATACAATATTCGGATGTATCCTGTTAAGAATTTGATCTTAGAGAAACCCCACTACTTTATCATCATTATTATCATTTCTCATTATAGTACTATGAGGTAGTTTCTACCATGAAATTGTATTATATCTCACCTAGGGAGTTGTTTCTACTATAAGATCATAGAGTTAAAATCAGGTACATTCCACCAACAATGCAGAGTGTATATGGTTTTGTATTCACTACCTCTTGAAGCATCTGACAAGCCAGTTTTTTCCTCCAGCATTACAAAGGACTGATGTTACTACAGATAAAGCTATTGACTTGTGGGGAGGAACCAACTTCTTATTAAAAAAAAAACCTTTAGTGACTCTTGTACTGCATGAAGTTGAAGACTTTAAATTAAATGAAATACCATGTTATTTTGATTCCCAATTTAAAGATGATAAAACTCATATTTTGAGAGGTTGTAGAACCTCAACCAGCTAAACAAGCTTATATAATCATACATGTGTGTGTGTATCTATGTGTGTTTATATAGTATGTTATTGTATGTTTTATATATATAACTTTTTATATATATATATATATATATATCTCAGAACCTCAAAGGACTGACTAAACTTAATTTTATACTAAGGGACGTTCAAAAATTTTTTGCATCAAAATCCACTTACATAATACTAACTTGTTATAACATGTCTTAACAGGATCTAGCTTTAGGCACTAAGAAACATAAGGCAGCAATTTGACAAAAGCCCCTATCAGAGCAACATGATGTCTACTAAAATTGAAGCAAGAACAAACACCAAATTCATGGTGAAGCTTGGGTGGAAGAATGGTGAAATCATTGATGCTTTATAGAAAGATTATGGAGACAATTTCTCAAAGAAATCAGAAGTTTACAAATGGATAACTCATTTTAAGAAGGAACAAGATGATGTTGATGATGCAGCCAGCAGCAATAGATCATCTACATCTACATCAATTTTCAAGGAAAATACTTAATCTTGTTTGTGCCCTAATTGAAGAGGGCCTACAATTAACAGCAGAAACAATATCCAACACCATAGGTATTTCGATTGATTTAACTTAAGCAATTCTGACTGAAAAATTAAATTTGACTAAACTTTCCAGTTGGGTGCCAAAAATCCCTACATGCAGATCAGACACAGACAAAAGTAGAGTTTTCAATAGAAATTTTAAACAAATAAAATCGAGATCCCCAAGCATTTTTTTCAAGAAACTGTTACAGGAGGTGAAACACGGCTTCACCAGTGCAATCCTGAAGACAAAGCAGAATCAAAGCAACCGCTACCATGAGGTGGACATGGCCCAGTCAGAGCCAAGGTGGACCAGGCAAGAGCAAAGGTCATGTGATAGTTTTCTGGGATGCTCAAGACATTTTGCTGTTGACTTTCTGGAGAGCCAAAGAATGATAACATCTACTTATTGTGAGAGTGTTTTAAGGAAGTTAGCCAAAGATTTAACAGAAAAATGCCCCAGAAAACTTCACTAGAGAGACCTCCATCACTACAATGCTGCTATTCATTCCTTTCAGCAAACAAGGGCAATTTTGTGAGATTTTTGATGGAAAACCATTAGGAATCCAACTTACAGTCTTCATTTGGCTCCTAATGACTTCTATTTGTTTTCTAATCTTAAAAATTTTATAAAGGGCACCTATTTTTTTCAGTTAATAATATTAAAAGAAGACTACATTTGACATGGTTAAATTCCCGTGACCCTCAGTTATTTAGGGATGGATTAAAGGACTGGTATCATTACTTGCAAAAGTGTCTTGAAATCGATGGAACTTATGTTGAGAAAGAGGATTTATATTTTTTATTTTTATCTTTTAATTCAATTTTTTTACAAACTTTCTAAAGTCCCTATGTATATGTGTGTATAAATATAAATTCAGGCTATCTGACTATACCCTACCACTCTGAAGTAACAATCAACAAAATGTTAAAAATGATCTAGTGAAAAACTATAAAACTCTTATGAAAGAATATGGAAGAAACACACACAAAAATGGAATGATATTTCACACTCATGGATTAGAATTAATATTGTTAAATTGATGATGTTACTCCAAGTAATTTATAAACTCAATGCAATCCCTATCAAAATACCAATAGTATTCTTCCCATAAATAGAAAAAAAACCCTAAAATTTACATGGAACAACAAAAGGCCTCAAAAAGACAAAGCAATCCTGAGCAAAAACAATAAAGCTGGACACATCACACTAACCTAATTTTAAAATTTACTACAATGCTATTGTAACCAAATATCATGATAGTGTCATAAAAACAGGAACATAGACCAATGGAATATAATAGAGAATGCAAGATATAAATCCATGCATTTTCAACAACTCATTTTTGACAAAGGTGCCAAGAACATAATGGGGGAAATACAGTCTTTTCAATAAATGTTGCTGGAAACACTGGATAACGTGGAAGAATGAAATGTAAAAATATAAAAAACAGAAAGCTCTAGTGCGCAGTGAATGGGGGAGGGGCCGTGCCAGAGTCGGCAGTGGTTCTCCAGGGCCGGGGGCAAGAGGGCCAGTCCGGCTCTGCCCCTGGCGGGCTGCCCTGCCCTGCCCCCGTGGCCCTGCTGCACCCCGACCTAGGCTCTCTGAGCGGGCGTCTCTACCCCGAGTGCTGGGACGGGAAGGATCGCCGCTCCCCACCTTTGAAGCCATGATTCCCTTGCAACCCACTACTAGGATCTGCGGGGCCCTGGAATCCTGAGTCGTCTTTGTCAATAGAATGGGAATTGGAGGGAATTCTTTAGAAGGGTGTTGAGCAAAATAGCCCTTGCGCGTCTGCCTCCCGTGAAGCGTTAAATGAAGGCAAAACAGGACTCTGAGAGGAAGAAGGTGCTGGACGCTGGGCTGAGAAGAAGGGATTCCCAGAGGAGGCGAGACTGGAGAAAAGACCGAGGGAAGGCAGCCCATGTGAGCGTTTTGAGGAGACACCTGAAGAGAAAGCAGTAGCTCAGGGTGTAGGAGCAGCGAAAGATGGGGCCCTAACCGCCCAGGCCGGACCAGACCTGCCGCCCAGGCCGGACCAGACCTGCCGCCCAGGCCGGACCACACCTGCCGCCCAGGCCGGACCACACCTGCCGCCCAGGCCGGACCACACCTGCCGCCCAGGCCGGACCACACCTGCCGCCCAGGCCGGACCACACCTGCCGCCCAGGCCGGACCACACCTGCCGCCCAGGCCGGCAGAGCTGCCAGGCGCCCGCGGGCAGAAGCTGAGCTGCCGCGGCTCCCAGTGAGGAGAGCAGACACGTGCTGTGAAGCCGTGTTCCGGGCCGGGCCGGGGCCCAGGGCACAGTGATTCTGAGATGCAAAGTGTAAAGAAAATCTCACGTCACTAAACACGAAGGAGAAGGCAGAGGGACAGAGGCCAGTTATGAAGGAGCTGGACTGGAGATGGAGGCCGCTGATAAGGAAGAAACTGCAGCGGTCAAGCAGTGGGGGCCAGGGGCAATTTCACAACTGGACAGCAAAGATCAAAGGTGCTTCTTCTCAGTGGTAGGGTCTGTGGTTGCAGATACTACTGGGTCTCTTAAAAGGGGATTTCTGAATCTGACAATCAGCGCCCAACCACCTCAGTACTTGAGACTAGTTAAGGCGGAACTCAGGCACCAGCCTCTCGCAGGTGCTAGTATTTTACAGTCGATCTGCTAGGAGCCCTCAAGGTGATCCATGGTGACCTGTAAGCTGGGAGGCTCAAACCACGTGACACAGATGCCATTTTAAGAATCTCCTCCGGGGAACAGCAAGGTTTTTACTCTCTATATTTTTAAGCTATAGCTATGGGGGCGTCAGACCCTTAACAAGTCAGTATAACAGAGTTTTAAGGCACAAACTTGTAGGTCCAACATCCTTGTATAAAAACCTCCTATATACTAACGGTATGAGCTAACCTTTCTTACCTTCCTGAGCCCCAATTTTCTTATTTTATTTTAAAAATGGGGATGACGCCTATATCTCAGGGTTGTTATAAGGATTAAATAAAATGAGTGTGATAAGAGGCTGAGTGTCAGTGAAGAACTAAATGCTCAATGAAGGATAACCCATTAGTAAGGAGTTTTAGTGTAACTGTTAATATTTATAGATTATTAGAGTTAACACTAGTATCATTTTTTTGTTGGACACATTTGTCTGTTGTCTGCTATGTATTTAGGAAGTATTTCTTGGAACAGCCATCTATTTTTCTCTGGAAAAAGTATGAAAGCACAAAAATTCAATGTCACCATGTTATAGCAGAATTCATTTCATTATACCTAGGGATTCCCAGATTTCTCCCCGCCCCCACATGCACCCTGTGCCTTCCCTTTCAGTGGTGACAAAACTGGAGTATGCAGAGCAGTCAGGGCAATGAGGTGACCAGAAAACAAAACACCTTCCAGAAAGCTGACTGTTCACTAAATAGGAAAACTCTTTGAATCATTCTCATAGAGAATACTTTTGAAAGAATTTACTCCTTTGTTCTTGTCCCTAGATCTGAATTTTCCATCACAATCCTATTGCCATTTTATTATAAAATTCTGACACCAAGATATGGGATCATTTATGAGGCCGCAGGAACATAACATAAAATGGCTAAAAAAAAAAAAAATAATCGCTCATTTTGATTTAGTCTTCTCTTCTGCCCAGTAATGACTTTGGATGCCATCCTATTGACCTCCTCTTCTTTTGTTCCCATCAAAATCAATACAGTATGCAACAACATAAATTTGCTTTGGCTGGCTTTCAGTTCATGGCCGGCCCAAACACTCGCCCTGCCAACCGGGTGATAATGAAGCTATGGGCAAGGCAGCCTCCCTTAATCAGCAATCATTACAGCGGGGCCTGGCTTTAAAGTGAATGACAAATAGGCAGACTCAGAGCCAGCCGGGGTTCAGGGAGTTATTGATCAAGAAGCAGCCTTGGAAACTTAATACTCTACCTAGAGCCCTGTAGGCAATGTGTATTAGCTGCAAAGTACCAGGTTCAAACAATTTTCTTAGTAAGGTTTATTTCCAATGGGACCTGAGGAAATACCAATAATTTATGTGAATTGAACATAATGTTTCCTCATGGAAGTGACCCCTATCCAGTTCCAAAAGTATATTATACAATAAAGGACCATACAAAGTACACATGTACATTTCAGAGAATAAGCCTGAACATATACTTACCCTCCACCAACTTACAAAATAGTATGTTCTAGTATCTGGAAGCATTCACACTTCAGATGCTGATCTTCACTGAGGTCTCTGCACTCACTCTCAGATGTAACCACAAATCTGATTTTTGTAGTAACAATCACCTTTCTTTCCATTATATCATTTATAGATGTATCCATGAACAATATATTGCTTTATATTTGTAGTTTCTTACTGATTTATAAGTGGGATCAAATTTCTTTGTCTTCTGTGACTTCCTACTTTTACTTGAAATATTTCTTTTTTCTTTTTTTTAGATCCACTAACATAATGCAAGTAATTGTGATTCACTCACATTTTCTACTTTGCAGTAGTCCATTATTTGAATTAACTGCAATCCATGTATTCTTTCTACTGTCCATAGACATTTTCAGGTGTTGTATTTGCTTATTTTACTATTTAAAAGCTACCATAAACCTGTTCCTGCACATCTCCTAGTTTGCTGTATGCAAGAGTGTGAGAGGTACATCTAAGAGTGGGGTTTCTGAATCCAGGCTATGTTGAGTTTTACTACATAAAGCCAGGTTAGTTTATACCCACTTGCACTCTCATAAACAAGAGATTCTGTTGCTCCCTGGTAGCTAAAATGCTTATAATTTTGTGGTTTTTTAAAACAATTTAATAAAATTGGTAGATGTAAAATTATATCCAATTCAGATTTTAGTTAGTTTTAATTGGCATTTTCTGAAAACTAAAACAATGGAGCATGTTTTCATTAATTTATGGGCCATATGTTTTTCCTCATTTATGCAATATCTCAGTATCTGTTCATATGTTTCATTCATTTTTCTATTAGGCTATTTCTTATTGATCTCTAGAAAATTGTAAATATATTTTGGATACTAATCCTGTGTCACTTATGTACATTGCAAATACTTTCCCTAGTTTGTGGCTTGTCTTTTAATTTTTCATGGTTTCTTATTAATGAACTAGAGCTCTTCTTTTTTTTTTAATTGTACAAAGGTAATGTGATTTTAAGTTTAGTACCTGGCCAGTACTTGCATTGCAATCCTAAAGTTTTGTTTGTTTCTTTAATGGTGGTAAAAAACACATAACATTAAATTTGTCATCTAAACGAAAGACTCAGGGTACAGTTCAGTGTGTAAAATACACTCACATTGTTGTACAGCAGACCTCTAGAAGGATTTCATCTCCCAAAACTGAATCTCTGTATCCACTGAGCACTAATTCCCTCTCTACCTGCTCTCAGACCTTGGTAACCACCTTTCTACTTTCTATCTCCGTGACTTTTTTTTTTTTTTTTTGAGACAGAGTCTCACTTTGTTGCCCAGGCTAGAGTGAGTGCCGTGGCCTCAGCCTAGCTCACAGCAACCTCAAACTCCTGGGCTCAAGCGATCCTTCTGCCTCAGCCTCCCGAGTAGCTGGGACTACAGGCATGTGCCACCATGCCCAGCTAATTTTTTGTATATATATTTTTAGTTGGTCGGTTAATTTCTTTCTATTTTTAGTAGAGACGGGGGTCTCGCTCAGGCTGGTTTTGAACTCCTGACCTCAAGCAATCCGCCCGCCTTGGCCTCCCAAGTGCTAGGATTACAGGCACTGAGCCACCACGCCCGGCCTCTCCGTAACTTTTGATGACTTAAGATACTTTATATGAGTGTAATCATACAGTATTTTTCCTGTTGTGATTGGCATATTTTACTTAGCATGATAGCCTCAAGGCTCACCCATGTTATAGCATGTGACAGGATTTCCTTCAATTCAGGGTTGCAAAATATCCCTTTGTTTGTATACAACGCACTGTCTTTATCCATTCATCTGTCGAACATTTAGGTTGCTTCCACTCTTAGCTATTGTGGCTAATGCTGTGATGAACATAGGTGTACAAATATCTCTTCAAGATCCTGTTTGGAATTCTTTTGGATATATACCTAGAAGTGTGATTGCTAGGTCATATGGTAATTTTATTTTTAATTTTTTAAGGACCCTTCATACTGTTTTCCATAATGGCTGCACCATTTTCCATTCTTACCAATAAGGCACAAAGGTTATCAATTTCTCTACACTGTAGCCCATACTTGTTTATAAAAGTTCTTTTATAGTGTTGTGTTGTTTTATAGTGATATTAGGTGATACATTGGTGTGGTTTTGATCTGCGTTTCCCTAATGACTAGTGATGTTGAGCATCTTTTTATATGTATTGGCCATTTGTATATCTTCTTTGGTGAGCTATAGAAATTCCTTACATATTCTGGATATTAAGCCCTGATCAGATATATGATTTACAATTATTTTCTCCCATGCCATAGGTTGTCTTTTCACTCTATGGATTGTTTCCTTTGATATACATAAATTTTTAAATTTGGTATAGTCCCATTTGTCTATATTTTATTTTGTTGCCTGTACTTTTCATGTCATATCCAAGAAACCATTTGCCAAATCCATGTAGTGAGATTTTTTTTTCATGTTTTCTTTTAGGAGTTTAATAGTTTGGGGCCTTACATTTAGGTACTTAATCCACTTTGAACTTGGTTTTTGTATGATGTAAGGCAAAGTTTCAATTTTATTCTTTTCCGTGTGATTATCCAATTCCTCCACCAACATTTGTCCATGAAACTCTCCTTTCCCTATTGTGTAGTTGTGACACCTTTATGGAAAATCATTTGGCCAGATACACAAGGGTATCTTTCTGGGCTCTCTCTCTGATTCCATCCATCTGTACAGCTACCTTTATGCTAATACCACATTGTTTTAATTACTGATGCTTTTTAAAATGTTTTGAAAGCAGAAGATTGTGAGGCCTCCAAATATATTCTCCTTTTTCAAACTCTTGACCTTGAGCAATCTGTATCCCTCAGCTTCCCAAAGTGCTGGGATTACAGGCATGAGCCACCACGTCCGGCCTACCTTTTTAACCACTTCTGGACTGCGTTTACTGGCCATGAAACTTTGCCCACAGCAGGCACTCATAGTCTGCACGGTAGTTTGTGCTGTGCATTGACAACAGATCCATTTTGCTCTTGTGTGATGAGGAAAGCTTTAAAGCACTGAAAGCTTGTTTTACTTTACAGGCAGCTTTACTTGTAATGTAAATCAGAATAGGTAACATATACATGTATGTTTTCATTACGTGATTATTAAATGTTCACAATTTTATTTTGATAAATGAAAAATTAGAAAAGTCATACCATGGCTGTTGGATAAAGTTGACGCTCGGCTGTGAGCCTTCATATCACAGCTGTCGGCTAAAGTCGCTGTGCACTTTCATCTGTGGCTATCGACTAGAGTCCTCGCTCGTCCCAAAGTGGTTAAAGATTGTTTTGGCCATTCAAGGTCTCTTGAGATCCTATATGAAGTTTAGAATCATTTTTCCATTTTTACAAAAAAAAGACAATCGAATTTTGATAGAGATTGCATTGAATCTATAGATCTCTTTGGATAACATGACAATTTTAACATTAAGTCTTCTAATCCATTGTCATGGGATATATTTCCATTTATTTGAATCTGCTTCAATTTATTTTAGCAACATTTTGCAGTTTTCAAAAAAGTATACATATCTTTCACCTTCTTGATTAAGTTTATTCCTACATATTTTATCCTTTTTGATACTGTAGTAAATGAGATTGTTTTCTTGATTTCCTTTTTCAGTTTATCATTATTAGTGTATAAAAAATGCAATTGAATTTTGAGTGTTGATTAAGTATCCCTCAAATTGCTGAATGTGTTTACTACTTCTAACAGTTGTGTTTTTTAGGGGGAAGGATCTTTAGGGCTTTCTGCATATAATATCCTGTCATCTGCAAACAGGTAATTTACTTCTTCTGTTCCAATTTATATGCTTTCTATTTCTTTCTCTTGTATAATTGCTCTAGCTGGAACTTCCAGTACTATGCTGAATAGTAGTGGTGAGAGTGGGCATACTTGTCTTTTTCCTGATATTAGAAGAAAAGTTTTCAGTCTTTTTCCGTTGAGTACGATGTTATCTGTGTGCTTTCCATATCTGGATCTTACTGTTTTGAGGAACTTTTCTTCTATTCTTAGTTTGTTGAGTGTTTTTGTCATGAAAGGGTGATAATTTTTTCAAAAGCTTTTTCTCCATTGATTCAGATGATGCTGTGATTTCTGTCCTTTGTTTTGTTTATATGGTATATTGCATTGATAGATTTTTGTGTGTTGAATCATCCTTGCATCCCAGGAATAAATCCCACTCAGTCAAGGTGTATGATCCTTTCAATGTGCTGTTGAATTATATTGCTAGTATTTTGCTGAGGATTTTTGCATCAGGTATCAAAAGATATTGGTCTTGTTGTGTCTTTGGTTGAGAATGAAGGTTATGCTGGCCTCATAGAGTAAATGTGGGAATATTCTCTCATCTTCAATTCTTTGAAAGTGTTTAAGGGTTTAAGAAGGCTTAATGTTAATTTTTCTTAAAATTGTTTGGTGGATTCTCTAATGGACCCATATGATACTGAGCTTTTCTTTGTTGGAAGGTTTTTTATTACTGCTTTAATCTCCTCACTAGTCATACATCTGCCCAGATTTTTTATTTCTTCATGTTTCAGTCTTAGTGGGTCACATGTTTTAAGTATTTATACATTTCTTATAGGTTATTGAATCTGTTTGTATCTAATTATTCATGGTAGTCTCTTATAATCCTTTTTATTTCTGTGACATCACTTGAAATGTCTCCTTTTTCATTTGTAATTTTAGCTATTTGACCCATCTCTCTTTTTTTATTCTACTCATCTCTCTTTTTTTCTTAGTCTAGCTAAATGTTTGTTAATTTTGTTGATCTTTAAAAAAATACTCCTTGAATCACTGATGTTTACCATTATTTTTCTATTCTGTGTTTCATTTATCTCTGCTTTAGCCTTTACTATCTTCTTCCTTCTGCTGACTTTGGGTTTAATTTATTCTTTCTTGAGTTCCTTCAGGCATAATTTAAGGTTGTTGATCTGAGATCTTTCTTGTTTTTTTAATGTAAGCATTTACTACTATAAACTTCCCTCTTCCTATTGCTTTTGCTGCATCCTATAAGTTTTAGTATATTGTGTTTCATTTTCATTTGTCTCCAAATATTTTCCAAATTCCTTTGTGATTTCTTCTTCAATCTCTTGGTTTAAGAGCATGTTGTTGTTTTCCACATATTTGTAAATTTTCCTGTTTTCTTTCCGCTATTGATTTCTAGCTTCATTCCATTCTGGTTGGAGAAAACAGGTTTTATGATTTCAATTCTCCTAAATTTGTTAAGCCTTATTTTCTGACTGAAAATGTGGTCTGTCTTGAAGAATGTTCCATTTGCACATAAGAATAATGTGTATCTGCTCTTGTTAGATGAAGTGTTCTGTAAACATCTGTGAGATTCAACAATCTATAGTGTTGTTCAAGCCCTTGGTTCCTTACTGATCTTCCGTCTGGTTGTTCTCTCTATGATTGAAAGTGAGGTGTTGAAGTCTCCTACTTTTATTGCAGATCTGCCTATATTTCCCTTCAGTGCTGTCAATGTTTATTTCATATATTTGGGTTCCTTAATGTTAGCATCTAGCATTAGCATTAAAATAACATTTACTGAGTTAGTTATTATTATATTAATATTAATATCTTCCTGTTGAATTGACCATGTTGTCATTATATAATGTAATATCTTCCTTTCTGTCTTGTGACAGTTTTTGTCTTACAGCCTGTTTTGTCTGATATTAATATGGCCAACCCTACTCTCTTGGGGTTCCCATTTACATGTCATACCTTTTCCCAGCCTTGTACTTTTAGCCTATATGTGTCCTTAGATCTGATGTGAGTCTCTTATAGACAGCATGTAGTTGGATCTTATTTTTTATATCCCTTTAGCCAATCTACGTATTTTATTCAATCTGTTTATCGATGACACAAAATTAACCATTTTTATATTGCTTATCTATTAACATTTATAACTTATTAATTTATAATTAATTTTTATGCTTTTAAAAAGTAAATTTTACTCTTTATATTTGAGGTTTACAACATGAATGTTATGGGATACATATTTAAATAGTAAAATGGTTACTATAGTGAAGCAGATTAACAGATCTATCATCTCGCATAGTTACTTTTTTGTGAGAATAGCAACTTGTCACCAAATTTCACAAAAATCCATAATAGATAAAGTTTTGCTAACTGTAGACCTCACGTTGTACATTAGATTTCTAGGCCTGTTCATCCTACATATCTGTTCTTTAGTATCCTTCAGCCTCCAACTCCTCATTTCCTAATTTTTATGTTTTTCGTAAAAATTCTATACAATACTTATTTACATGATTACTTATGTGAATTACTTACCTACATTACAACACAAGATTCTATATTTCTCTATATATTTACCTTTACCAGGAAATTTTATACTTTTGCATGCTTTTGTATTGCTTTTTTAAATCATCCTTTGACTTCAAATTGTAGAATTCCTTTCAGAATTTTTGTAGGTCAAGTTCAGTGGTAATGAATTCCCTCAGACTTAGTTTGTCTTGAAAAATCATAATTTCTCCTTCATTGTTGAAGGAGAATTTTGCCAGATATAGTATTCTTTTTTGGCAGTTTTATTTCTTTCAATAATTTGCAAATATTATCCCATTCCTTCTAGCCTGGAAGATATCTCCTGAGAAATCTGCTTATAATCTAATAGAAGCTTGCTTGTGCACATCAAGTTGCTTTTCCCTTGCAGCTTTCAGAGTTCTCTTTATCTGTCACTTTTGACAGTTTGATTATGACATGTCTCAGTGAATGTCTCTTTAGATTCACCGTAGTTGAAGTTTTCTCAGCCTCTTGCACTTGTATGTCCATTTCTCTTCTCATATTTGGGAAATTTTTAGCCATTATTTCTTTAAATAGATTCTCTTCCCCTTTTTCTCTATCTCTTCCTTCTTGAATTCCCTAATGCCTATAGTTTTCTATTTGATTCATGTCCCATAATTCTCTTAAGCTCTCTTCATTTCTCTTCATTATTTTTTCCTTTATGCTTCTCTGCCTCAGTAGTTTTAAAACTCCTGTCTTTGAGTTTGCTGATATTTCTTCCACCTACTTAAGTCTGTTGTTGAGTCTCTCCAGTAAATTTTCAATTTAGTTATTATATGGTTCGGTTCCAAAACTTCTGTTTGGTTCTTCTTCATATTTTCTACCTCATTTTTGATAGTCTCATTTTGTTCTTACATCATTTCCCTGATTTTATTTAGTTATTTATCTGTGCTCTCTTTTTAATTTACTGAACATCCTTATGATGGTATTTTTGAATTCTTATTTGGTAATTCATATGTCTGTGCTTCTTTAGGTTCAGTTTCTGGAATTTGTTTGGTTCCTTTACATGGGTTGTGGCTTCCTGTTACTTTGTATGCTTTGTTACATTTTGTCATTGTAATTTCAGCATTTGGAGAATCAGCTAACTCTCTCAGACTTTGTGGTCTGATTTTGTATAGGAAGGACTTTCTCTATATTCCCCAGCTAGAGATTCTATAGATCTCTCAAGCCTTTTCTGGGCATGCAATGTCTCAAGGCATGTTCATATAATTTCCTATTTGAAGAAACTTGCTAATTTCTACTTAGGAGCTCTACCTGGTCTCTGTATACAACATTGCAACCTCTCTGATGCTGTAGTAAATTACAATGCTGGCATCCAACTAGTGTCTATCTGTGGTACTGAAGATTCTGCTACAAGGTTGATTGTCCTTTTATCTTATAGACCCTCCAAGTTGGTACCCCATTTCTGTTAGTACTTGAACACAGACAACAAAAAAACAGTACCTTGAGCAGCCCCCCTAAAAGTCAGACTGTTGGAAGTATGAAGTACTTAGTACAAACTACAACATGCTTCTATTCCTTTCCTTCCCCAGTGAGAAGCCCAGAGTTACAGATTTTCTCACAAATATTCTATGCTGTGCTCTGAGTGCAGGAGCTCTGAGAGAAATAGTGGAGAAAGGCACAAATTTCCTGATAGGCTTTGATATGGTTGATTTCATGGTCTTGTGGTGCAGGAATTTCTTAATTGTTTCTGGATTTCTCACAGAGCTTTTGGCTCATTTGTTGTTAAAGTTATGTCTTTTTGGGGAAGAAGGGTTTAGGGTTTTCTATTCTACCATCCTGCTGACATAATTCCATCCAGAAATTCTTAAATTTAATGTAGCTGAATATATAGAACTTTTATCACATAAAATATTCTGCTATATTGACTTCAAATAGTTTTATAATTTTTCATTATACATTTAAGTGTTTAACATTCATTGAATTTATGTATATAGTATGAGGTAGGATTATCGTTTCACATTTTGCCATTTTGATAATCAATTTTCTCAGCACAACTTATTAATTTCTCCATCCTCAGTGCTGTTCAGCAGTGCCTGATCTGTCATACACCTATGGGTCAGTTTCTAGTATTTCTATTCTGTTTCACTGGCCCTTCTGTTCATCTATAAGCCAACTCTACAATCTTGAATACTATTGCTTCATAATAAGATTTGATGTTTGATTAAGTTCATTTGCTTAGCTCTTCTTCAGGGATATTTTAAATTGTCTTGCTCATCCTAACAAATTTTAGAATTATCAAGTTCCAAGGAAAACTATATTGGAATTTTGATTGCATTCCACTAAATTTAATTTAGGGAAACTGATGTTTTATGTTACTATGGCTTTCCATTTATTTATGCCTCCTTTAAAATTTTTCAGTAATATTGTATTTTCTTCATAGGGTTTGTGCGTAACATTTGTTAGATTTACTTAGGCAATTTGTATATTGGTTTTATTGTTACCATAAATAGTATGTATGTTAGTTTTCTAAGGTTGCTGTAACAAGTTACTATTAAAAGTAAACTGAGTAGCTTAAAGCAATAAAAATTTATTTTCTCATAGTTCTGAAGGGTAGAAGTCAAAATTCAAGCTGTTAGCGGCCATGACGTTTCTGCAACTCTAAAAACAACCCTTCCTTGCTTCTTCCTTCCATGCAATGGAAGCTGTAGACCCTTTACGTTTCTTGGCTAGCACCTTCATCATTGCAAGACTGCAGCTGCATTGGTCATCGCGTGATGCTTTCCCTCTGTGTTGTTTCTCCCCTTTTTATAAGGACTTCAGTTATATAAGATAAAAGACCACCCTAAAACTTCATCTTAATTTGATTATATCTGTAAAGACCCCGTTTCCAAATAAAGTCACATTTATAGGTACCAGGGATTAAGACTTCAATACATCGTTGTGGAGAACGCAGTTAAACCCATAACTGCATCATTGTTTTTTAATTACATTTTTCCTAAAAGCTTTTTTGCTGCTATACAGAAATACAAGTGATTTCTGTATATTGATGTCAAATTCGGCAAACTTGTTAAATTCTCTCATAAATTCTAATGATTTATTAATAGATTCTTTAGGGTTTTCTGCATTAAAAAAATTATCGCTACAAAATGATAAAAACTATTTCCTCTTTTCCAATTTTTATAATTTTGTTTTTCCTTGACTTACTGTCTGGAATTCTATTAAAAATAATAATAATAAATCTTTATATTGTTCCTGATGATTAGGAAAATGTTTCCAACACTTCACCATTTGCCAGTTTTGTTTGTTTATATATTATTTGTCAGTAATTATTTAAGGAAGGGATTTTTTTCAATTCTTAGTTTTTTAAAAAGGTTATTTTTGAGAAATCATGAATAGCTATTATATTTTAGGAAGCATTTTTTCTTTATCTTTTGAAATAAACATATAGATTTCTCTTTTAACCAGATAATATGAGAAATTAAAATAATCATTTATAATAATAATTCCTGCTTTTCTAGATGAATTATGCTTGGCTTATCTGTCTCATAATATTCTGTGTATTTATTTTTCTTTTTTTTATATGTACTCCTAAGTGAATTAGCTTTAATTTTCTTCCTGGTTTGGGAGTGAACATAATGCAAGCTCCATAAAATGAATTGGAAGTGTTTCCTGTTGCTGCTTTCTCCACAGGATTTTTGTAAGATTGACATCATTCTTTCCTAACTGTTTTATAGAATTTGTTAGTAAATCCATTTGGGGCTAGAATTTTGTGTGTTTTTGTTTGAGAGAAGAGTTCAGCTTATGGATTCAATTTTTAAATAGTTTTTAAAAGATTTTCTATGACTTTTGTGTTACTTCTGGCAAGTTGTATTTCTACCAGTTCATTGCATAAAATTTTTAAATTTATTATAACATCCTCTGACACTCTTTTGTAGTATCTGATCTGTGGGGTATTCTATTTTCATTCTTGATATTGGCTAAGTGCACCTTCAATCTTTTTTTTGTTTGTTTAATCTTGCCATGGATTTATACATTTTATTAGCCTTTTCAAAGGACCAACTTTGGGCTTTGTTAATCCTCTACTTATAATTTTTCCCATATTAATCTCACTCTCATCTTTAATATTTGCTTCTTTCTTTTTTTATAGTCTATTTGTCTTAGCATTTAATTTTCAACCTTCCCCTTTTATAATGAAAGTTATTAATCTCCTCTAAGCAGAGCCTCTCATATGTTTCATAAGCTTTGATTTATCTTTTTCTTTTCATTTAGTGCAGGATAGTTTCTAATTTTCCTTTGATTTGTTGGTTTTTTTAAAAATTTACTTTCAAATTCCCAAAGTATACATTGTCTTTCTTTCTGTATTTCTTTTAATCATTTATTTCTAACTTATGATAAAAATCTTTGAAATGTCTTGAGAATTCAAGCAGATAGAAAATTTTCAAAGTTAATTAATATGCATTTATAAAAATACATTTCTCAATTATTTTGTGAAATGTTTGATCAAAGCCATTCTTCTACTCAAAAACTCAAAAATTGCTCCTTTTGTCATATTTTTTCTTTTTCTTTCTTTTTTTATTCTGCTTACAGAATAAGTTGCTGAGGGATATTTGTTTAAAAATTAGTATGTGAATTTTTAAATTATTTCTTGTAGTTTAATCAATTAATACATTTTATATCCTTAGACTTGCTTTTAGATTTAGCAATGTCAGAATTGCTGTATCTATCTCCATGCTAAATTGAATATGTATCATTATGGAATTATTCTCTTTAATGTTATTATTTCATAAATCTATCTTATCTAGCTACACCAATTTTCTTCTAATTAGTATTTTCTTAGGATGTTCTCCTATCCTTTAACTCTTGACATCATTCTTTTTGTTTTGTCTTGAAAACAACGTATATCTTGTTTTGTTTTTATTTTTATCCACCCTGAAGTGTATTTGTATTTTAACTGAAGGTTTAGCTTAGCTATTTTACTTTTACTAAGACATTTGCATCTATCTCTACCATCTTATTAATGGCTCCTGACCAAACAACCTTGTTTTGAAGTTTGCTTTTCCCCTTATTTTCTTTTTGTAGATTGTTACAACCTTCTTTCTATTTATCATTATCCTCATATTTTCTATTTTCTCTGCTTGTTTGGAAGTTACATGTTCTTTCTTTATTCTTTTAGTGGGTAGCCTAATATTTTTAAAAATTTATATAACTTAGCATAAAGTAATCAAAATATTTATTCTCCCCCCAAAGGAGCCTTAAACTATTTTAATTTTCATTATTCCTTTTATCTCAAATTACATTGTTTTCCAGATTTTTTTTTGCTCCTATCACCCCCTAGGAATATGGGAATTACTGTTTTTAATATATTAATAGCAGTGAATGCTTAGATCATATACTAACTGTATGTTAATATATTTTAACTATATATTAAATAATAACTAATATTTCTGCTTATAATTCCTTTCAAGTTTCATTTCAAGTCTCCTACCTGACAGTTTTTTATTTCTACAAAATATATGTTTTTTTATAATCTTCTTGTAAAAATTTGTTGATGGTGAAGTTTTTTCTTTCTCTAATTATTTTCTATCTTTATTCTTAACAACTATGCAGAATATAGAATTCTGGGGTAGGAGTTATTTAATCTCAGCACATTAGAGATAATATTCCACTGTGCTCTGGCATCAGTATTTGTTTTTAATAATTTGAATCACTCTAATGCTTTTTTGTGGTCAATACATATTTTCTCTATTGCTTGCTGTTTTTAATATTTTCACTTTCTTTTGGGCTCTGCAGTTTCAGAATGATGTGTCCAGGAATAACTTTTTTAAACTTTCTTTTTCCTGTTTGGAATTTAGTGGGCTTCCTGAAGCTTGGTTTAATGGGATGAATTAAATAGGATAAAGGATACCATGGAACATCATAAAAAGAAAGAGATTAATTATACACAGAGCAACTTTTTTCAAAAGGAAAACAGAAAAAAACTAAAATATATAATGAATAATATTTTAAAATTTTTTAAAGTTTACACAAAACAGTATAAAATCATGGATACTTACAAGCAAAAACATACGTAACAAACAAGAATAGTTGCTGTGATGTTGGCAGACAGGAGAATAGAAGTGAGGAATGAGAATAAAGGGTAAACACACACACACAAAGCAAACAAACAAATAAACAAATTACTCAATAGAGGGTCCTTGAGCTGACCAATGGGATAACTTAACACTGAGCTGAGAAACATTATTTACTCAAACCTTTACATCTGAGGGCCAGAACCTATATATGTATGGTTACATATGTGTGTCCGTTCACTTTGCACTTTTCTTAACCAGAACCTTTAATTTCAATGTACTCAAGTTAATTACTCTTTTTACTTGTACTTTGTGTTTTCAAGTTTTCTCTAAAAAAAACTCTTCTTAATTTTTCATTCAAAATATGTTCTTCTGAAATTTCTTTTATTAAGCACACCACACACACACACACTCCACATATACACATGCATATACATATATATTTTTCATTATTAGATCTTTAATATACTTGGTGTACAAATTTGCATGTGGTATAAAGTGAGACCTCATTCTGGCTTTCTGCTGCCAGTAACAGTAAGGATTTCTGAGTCAGCCTCTTTATTAGGCTCCACCTTGCTTTTTATCTCTCTCCCCGATGCCTTTGCAGGTATAGACTCCAGTTAAAACTATTCTGCAGCAGCCTACAATGCACGGAAAGATTCCTTCAGCCTGAATTATGTTAACTGTAGCCATAATTGGAATGTAAATAACGCAGAAAGTAATCATACACCAGCCTTGAGCAGACCCTCAGTCAAAGTATGAGACTTTGGCATCATTAAGTCTGCAATATTTCACTGGTGGCCAGATAAAAATTTCAATTGAAAGAATAGGCATAATGACATATAGATGTAATGACAAACCAGCAATCTTCCACCATAGCCAGAGTATCTACCTCTGCTCCAATCACTACTTTTATATCTTCAATGAATCTGCTCCCTCCATAAATCCAGATGCTTCCTATTAGTTCCAGTAGAGCTGCAATCAAAATGCCCCATTCAGTGCAGAAGTGGCCAATCAGATGAACCAGTAAATTCCAGCCTGAATCAAATTACACAGGCAATTTCTCTCTCCCCTTCTCTCTCTCTCTCTCCTCACTTCCTCCCTCCTCTGGCAGAAGGACATCAGACATTCCATCACTCTGTCCCTCAGGACCATGCTGTCCCTCTTCACAGAGCTGACACTCTCATCTGTGGTCTAAGCTTCAATGTTACTTTGTTCAGGAAGCTACTGTGTGACTCACAAGTACTGATGAAGCCCTATTGTGTTTTCCCCATGAGAGCACTCATCAAACATACATAACTATTCCAGGAGACTGGGAACTGCCAACTAAAATAAAAGCTTAAGGCTCCCCCCACCCCACCCGCTGACTGAATGGACCCCCTCCTGGGCAAGGAATATCCTAAAACTAAATTGCTAGCCAGGAGGAGGGAGGTCAGACATGCCTCATGATGTCCACCCCCCCCCCTTCTTGGGAACATCCTTTGTAACTCATTAACAGGCCTCAGGGTATGCAAGACACACCTGTAGGTCCTCAATTTACACAACAAATACATCTCTGGTGGCTTGTCTCTGATTAACAACTCCTTATGTTAAAACATTCCAAGCCTTTAGACAAAGCTTCATGTCTTTAACCAATTACAAGTCAAAGAATCTTTAAACACACTTATAAACTGTAAGGCCTCTCTCCTTCGAGATGGCCCACCTTTCCGGGGCGGGCCAAACCAATGTATGCCTTCCTTCTATGTATTGATTTATGACTTCACCTGTAACCTCTGTTGCCCTGAAATGTATAAAATCAAACTGTGACCCAGCCACAGCGAGTCCACTTGCTCAAGGCTTCTCTGGTGTCGCTCCGGGTCATGGTCCTCAACTTTGGCTTAGACTAAACCTCTCTAAATTATTTTACAGAGTTTGGCTTCTTTTCCGTCAACAGAACCATTGCTTTAAGTCTGTCCAGAAGCATTTTTCTTTCCACTTCTCCTGATATTACACCCCCCTTTGATACTTGGCATGCCCACATCCCTGGAAATAGCGGTCACTTTAAACAGTGGGCATGGGCTCCAGTGACATCAATTAGAACCTTCCTCTGGGGCTGAGGCATGGATGTCTCTTTCTACTGGAGAAGATAAAAATTTACGTTATCACTGGCCACATTCACCTGTCACAAAAAAGGGACAAGACATAAAGAAGAATGACAGGGACATTAGTCAGAACTCTCCATTGCAAGTGATGAAGATCCATTAATTAACATAAGCAAAAGGGGAGTCCTTAAGCCCCATTTGAATCAATGCATATGTTCGTCGTTAACTGTCCATGAACCCAGTGGGGCCGGCTCCTAATGTAAGATACTGGGCTGTAAGGACAACGGACCCCTTCCAGCTTCTGTTTACTGCTTGTTTGCTAACCGCAAGGCATTATGGGTACATTATGGGATGCAGAGGAGAAAGACAAAGAGCGTGGAAACCCGAGTCTCTCGGCTAGGACCCGGAACAGGTTGGGGCCTATCAGGGGCAGGATGGAGTAAGAACCACTGTGGGGGCGGATGCATGACCAGTGTGTAAACAACTGAGTTATAAAAACGGGACTAACACACAAAGGAGGGGTCCCTGCCCGGAGAAGAGGCCACTGCGCTGGCACTCTGGGGGCTCGGACCCTAGCTCGAGCCAGACAATAAAACTCCTGTTGATAATCACAGCCTCGGTGACCCTGTCTCTCTGTCCTGCGGCCTTGCGAATCTCGAATATAACACTAATCACTGTGCCCTCTTTCCCTGGTCTAGTCCCACCACTTTCTACATCTCACCCCACTGTGGTATCCACCCCCAGTACCTGTGGGCCCCCATCGCCCCACTGCATCTATCAGCTGGCTTTCTAGAACGGCCATCTGGGCCTTGGAGGACCTCTCACTCTGCTCTGCCTTGCTTTGCACAGTCTCACTCTCCTAACTTAGCCACCCACCAGCCCTACGGAAAATGTTCGTTCCTGCACTCGGAGCCCAGAGAGGAGCTTCATAACAAGGACACTGGAGAGATAAAAGGGCACAGGATAGTTTTAGATGTATTCCCTGCTCATAAGAAATTGACATCTAATTGATGATTTATTTAAGGTTGTTTGCCTCCAAGGAAGCAGAGAACAATAATTTAACCCCACATGAACGCCTCACAGACAGACTCTCAAACCATCCACAGGATGTTGACAAGCAAATTTCAGAGTGCAGTTGGGTGATGGGGTGAAGTAGAGGTAGCCTGCAAATCACATCAGAAAAATGTCAGTTCTTGACCACATTCCCCAAAAGTGTGATTTTCCTTTTGCTGCAGTCATAGTTAACTATTTTCTCTTCTTTATGATTTCCTTAATAACATTTTCTTCTCTCTAGCTTACTTTATTGTAAGAATACAAATACAGTATATAATACATAAAAATACAAAAATGTGTGTTAATCAACTATTTTTGTTATCAGTAAGGCTTCCAATTAGCAGTTAAGTTTTGGGGGAGTCAAAGTTATTCATGGATTTTTGACTTCAAGGGGGATCAGCAGTCCTAACCTCCCCATTGTTTGAAGGTCAACTGTAGTCTACTCTTAGGCACACGCAAACACAGTGTACTTGAGAATCAACAAACTACTGTTTGAGCTACCTACCCTCGGGAAACAAGATAAACCTCCCTAGGAACACTGAGGATGGCTCCCGTAGTAACTAAAGCACACTTTTCCCTTGGATTCCAGGAAACACCTGTGCAAACCCTCATTCGCCTGCTCTTGTTCAGACGCTCCTTCTCTGCTTCTATTCTTAGCCCTGTGGGTCGATGTGTCTCAAGGTTTCACTCTATACCCTCCTGCTAGACAGTCACTGTCACCTTTAGGATTTCATACTTCACCTCCTTGAACATGGATTCCAAGACCATCCATTTCCTACTACCCAAATGCTGCTCAATATATCTGACAATTCATCCCAGAAACACCTCAAATCAAGGTGTCCAATACCAAATTCATTGCATTAACCTTTAAACACTGGTCCTTCTTTATATATTCTATATCTTTATGAATGTCACTCATTGTGCAAACATAAATTATGAAACTATTCTTGACTTCCCTTTCCAATATCAGACAATAAGTAACCAAAAAAAATTCAGTTCACCTCCTAAATCATTCTTGAATCTTTCTCCTTTTCTCCAACTCCACCATCACTTCCATAGTTCAGGCCTTTAATATCACTTCTCATTACTTACGGCCACTGTTTATTGAGAACATACTGTGTGCTGGGCTGGCACTAGCACTTTACATAGGTTCTCTTGAGTAATCATTAAATTGATGCCAGACTTTGTGGGAGGAGAAAAACCTCTGTTCACTGTCTCTCTTGCTCCTCTGCGAGCAGGAGGAGATGCTAAGGTGATTAGACAGTGGCACCCACGCAGCAGTAGCATTGCTCTTTGACAGTCATGGGTAAATGCCCAGGGCCATTTAGAAATGACTAGGGGAAGGGCACTGCTGGGATTTTTTGGACAGAGACCAGGAATATTAAAATTCCTACAATGCACAAAATGGTCTCACACAATGAAGAATTGCCTCAAACTCGATGATAATTGCATCTCTATTGGTAAACCACTAAAGTAGGACACTGACTGAACTGTATTTCCAAGCCAGCTCACTCATCATGTGCTTAAAAGAAATGTCCTGAAGTGTATCCCTCCCTTCCTCTCCTCACAGGTGTGCATTGCTCTACTTGTACGCAAACCCACACATCCTGGCCATTACTTTGGGTCCATTTATGAATTCATTAATTCGATCACACATTCAGTGGCTAGTTATTGAGCAAGGAAAAAAAAATTCCTACATGCCACATACTCTGCTATTGCTGGGTCAGGGCCAACATTGACATAGCTTCTCCCATGTGGAGCTTAGAGTACAGTTGGAGAGAGGGAAAGCAACTGATAACCACACAAATAAACAGAATGACACCTGGCATGAAAGCAATGGAGGGAAGGGCCATGAGACTAGAAAAGCATAAGTCAAAGGGATTGGAACTCTGTACCTGGACTGGGGCCAGAGAAGGTTTTCTGGCAAAAGGGGTTGTCTAGCTGAGATATGAGGTCCAGGAGGCAGTGGGCTGGGTAAACATGGGCTGAGAGTAGGGTGAAGGGACAAGGGAGTGGTCTTCAGAAAGAATAAACAATGAATACAATTATCCTGTGGCAGGAAAGAGGACATTGCATCCAGGGACCTGGTGGGAGGCCACAGTAGCTGGCACAAAGACTCAAGCCGGGTATGCAGAACAGGTGAGGCTGGAGAGACAGGTAGGGCCCAAACCATTCATGGGCTCTCGGGTTATGCCGAGAGCACAAAGCCACACCAAAGAGCCATGAGAAGCCAATTAAACTGTTCAGAGGGTTCATGTGGTCATATTTGCATTCTGAGACAGATCACTCATGGGAAATAGATTGGAGTAAAGCACGAGTGGGTACAGTAGATCACACAGGCTGCAATTGCACCCATCCTGTGAGCAGGTGAGTGTTTTGGTCGCTCACCAGAGGTGGTGGCAGAAGAGATGGAAGAAATAGAAGAATCTGAGAGTGGCTTGGAAAGGATCAGTAGAAGGCCTCTTCTGGGCCTGAGATGAAACCCTGCGCCTCAACTCTGCTGTTCAGAATTCCTCCTGAGGGCATCAGGCTCCCACCCAGACCCTGAAGGATGGTAACTATTTTCATATTTGATTAACCTGTCCCACATCCTTAATAATATCGTGTTCATTTTTAAAAGGTTTCCTATCTAAGGGACTTGCATAGATGCAAATTTCAGTAAGAAATGAAGCCACATTTAAACCTAGGTCTATGTTAATCAAAAGCCAAGACTCTCCTGAAATCGTTCCTTACACTGTGTCTTTTTGCAAAGATCTTTTAACTGGGATTCTTGCCTCAAGTTCTACCATCCAATTCAGTGATTCTTAAATAGTGAACCTCAGACTAGCAGCATCAGAATCACCTGGGAATTTGCTAGAAGTGAAAATATTCAAACCCCATCCCGGTCCTACAGAATCAGAAATGCCAGCCTTGGACTCGGCAATTGGTGTTTTAACAAGTCCTCCCGGTGAATCTGATGCATGCTGAAGTTAGAGAAGCAGTGGTTTAACTCATTTTCCATATTCCTTCTGTAAGAAACACTTTGAAGTTTCCTCAGCCAAGAGTCATGAATAGTCAATGAAGTCTGAAAAAATAGATACCCTCCCTACATTTTATCCAACCCTCTCAAGGATAATAACAGTCAGGAAGGTTTGGTAACTTAACAATTCTCTTTTCACTGTCGCATTCCTAGCTCACAGGACAGTTCCTGGAATCCAGAGGGCACTCAGCCTTTGCTGGTCGAATAACTATGATGTATGTCTTTTCTGAATGCCATTTTTCTTCACCACTCATTCTCAGTCTTCCTGTTTATTTTCAGCTAAGCCTGTTTACTTACAATTCTCGTACGCATACACCATTGGCACCCAAAGGAGAATAAACATGGCAGTTCCCATTGCTCACCACTCACCTTCTCCCTACACTTCCCCCTTAGGGGGACAGAGTCACTGCAGTAAAAGTGAGCTATTCCCTGTGCATTTTTAAAAACCTCATCATTTCCCCCAGCAAAATGTCAAGAGCTATTTGGCTGGGAACCCATAACCAGGTAGGTAATAAAATAAGCATGGATTTGAAAATCATGTCTTAGGACTAAAGGACTCAGAGGAATTTTAAATAAATGATTTATCTAATTGAGTGATTGTATTAATTGCTATATGTAGAATTTAGCTTATCTGTTAATGCACCCTGGTGAGTTCGGTGATATGGCTCCTTCCCAAGGTGCTTGTAGCCATCAGAATGTCATTCAGACAGGACAGAATGTCCACCCCAAGGCTAAGTGAGAAACATTATCTCAGCAAAGCTGTGTTCTGGCCTGGAAACATATGGGTAGAGAAGAAATTAACAATGGGAGCTAGAGGGGCAATAAACATATGACATTATCACTAAGAAAATCCATTTGGATATTTAAATTACATACTCCAGTGTCTAGCTGTTCAAATGGACCTATTGATCTTTCAGTTTCAATAAAATTGCCCTAATTTTGATTTTACTATTTAACCTTGCAGAATTTTAGGAAACATCTCCCTTCCAGAACTTTCTCTCTCTTTCTCCCTTTACATTACATTTTAATCCTTTCTTCCTTTCTTACTCTCTTCCTTTCTCTTTTTCTTCCTTCCCACTTCCCTTCTCATAATTCTAAAACTTACAATATTATTTAAGGAATCTTGAGTACTACACTATATGAGCACAAAGAGCTCATATACTACACTATATGAGCACCATGATCTCCTATCTTCCAGGGATTTATGATCTTACCTAGGAGATCAGGCCCTCTCTCAGTGATTGCAGCTGCTGTTAGGTGGCAGGATTTCACGTGGTTAAAAGCACCAATGCTGAACTTGCACCGCCTGGGTTCAAATTCACCACAACGTAGCTGTGTCATTTTGGCCAATTCTTCGATTTCCTCATGTATAAGATGAGGGCAATGATGCTATTTTATGATACATGTGTATTATATGATATGATTTTTATGAAGAATAAATGAGTTAATATATATCAAAGTTCTAAGAGTAATTTAGGGTACATAGTAAGCTCTATGTAAATGTTAGTTGTTGTTTAAGTTCAGTAATAAAAAGAAATTATTTGAGGCAGATATCGCTGCTAGAACAGAGCCGTACTATAAAGACCATTCCCCATGTGACAGTATTTGAGATGGGAACTCAGGAATTTACATACCAATGTACTTATTTATTAAATATACTGAGTTCTCTTAATATGACTTCTGCTAAGCACATGAGATAAAAAGATAACGTGTGTGTGTGTGTGTGTGTGTGTGTGTGTGTGTTGTTATGTATCTTGGGTTCAGCTGTACAGATTTCACTGGGGCCTTTTGTGTATTTTCAGTCACTAGAGCTGGAGTCATGTGAAGGCTTCTTCACTCACCTGTATGGGACCTGAGTCAGAATGGCTGCGATACCTGGGAACTGGTCAAGCATCTCTCTCCCCACAAAACCTCTCCATACAGCTGGTTTGAGCTTCCTCCTATCCTGAAGGTCCCCGGGTGGTGGCACTACTTATATGGTGACTGTCTTCCCCAAGAGCAAGCTTTGCAAGGGAGACAGAAGTTACCAGTCCTCTTACAGGCTCCTTCCAGAACTTGTAAGTATCCCTTCCACTGAAGTCACTGTTAGAAACAATTCCCAGCTTCAAGGAGCAGGAAGAATAAAGTCTCCCTCTGGATAGGGATGTGTGCTCTCAGCAAGGGATAGAATTGATTGTGGCCACCCTTGAGATGAGCCCTTGGAGTAGTGACTTGCTATCCTTATTTAACAGTAAAAGAGGTTGAGGTCGAGGAGAAACTTGCCCCAAATCAAGCCATCCAGTGGCAGAATTGAAATACAAATCTAAGATTTCTGACCCCAAACTTCATGCATAACCACTGTGACATTCCCTTCCCAGGATGTGATGCAGCAGTGGGAAAAGCCCGAGGTTGAGGTCTGATCCCAGCACCGCTTCTACCTTGCTATGTGATGCTGGTGAGGCCCATCTCACCTCTGGGCCTCAGTCTCCTCTTCTGTATAGCGATGGGTTGGATTCAGTGATCTTGCAGGCAGCCTCAGCTCTAGAATCTAGAGGTCTAACTGTCTGGGCTTCACTTGCTTGGCTTATTGAATTGACCAGCTGGCTCCTTCCTCACTTAGGAGAGTCTGCATGCCAGCTCCGTTCCCACTGAGTTAGGAGCCTCCCAGACCCACGTCAAGGAGGACTTGCTACTGAGACTGCTGGGCATGCCGCCAGCACTCGGGTTGGCCCAGCTACAGAGAGCGGCTTAGACTGAGGCTGTGCACTTCTCAGGGGGCCCAAATCCAACAACCAGCCAAGTCTTGCGTATATAGACCTGGCCATTTCAGCCCAACACGGGGATAACTCAATGGCCAGTTTAACTTTAGAACTCTCTCTGGAGTTGCCTGGGGCTGTCAATAGGTCTCACACCTCAGCTTTGGCCTTGGTGAAATCCTGCTTCCTTTCCCTCCCCCAGGGCTCTCCCTGATAAATTTCCCATAGCTGAGCTCCATCTCAGAATCTGCTTTCCAGAAGACCCGATCAAGGGCAACCACTCACACAGACCCTGTGGAGCTGCCTTTCTAAGGACCACTGACCAGGAAGATGAAAACATATGTATTTTACAGTGTCCCTGATTTTACACATGAAGAAACGGGGCTTACAACGATACATGGCTTTCCCTGTAATAGAGCCAGAGTGACAGATCCGGTTCGGTGGTGGAGCCTGACTGCAAGTCCCCTCATCCCAGTATTCACAGAGGAAATCCAAGACTCTCCACAACAGTTTAGGTTAAATATAATTTGGATTTCTGCAAAAAGTAAATAAAATTTTATGCTTACATATTTAGCATTTAGATTTAAATGCATTTTCAAATCAGAGAAAGCTTTTTTACACTTCAGGTGTCTGATAGTTTTCCTTAGAAAATATAATAAATATCATTCACGTGAATAATGCACCATTTATATTTTTTGACCAATACTATGTTTCTTTCTCCTTTTCTTATCCTATTTGTAATTTTCTATACAGATAAAGAATCAATACATACATTAACCACTTCCATATGGCGCTTGCCGGCCGCAAAACTTTGCCCACAGCCGGCACTCACAGTCTGCACGGTAGTCTGTGCTGTGCATTGACGACGGATCCGTTTTGCTCTTGTGTGATGAGGAAACCTTTAATGCACTGAAAGCTTGTTTTACTTTACAGGCAGCTTTACTTGTAATGTAAATCAGAATAGGTAACATATACATACATGTTTTCATTACACTATTTTTAAATGTTCACAATTTTATTTTGATAAATGAAAAATTAGAAAAGTCAATTCAAAATTATAGTTCTATTTCATTCATATCATAAAGAAATAAGTCAAGCTTTTGAATATTATGATAAATTTTATTCTTTGGTATGATAAATTTTGAAGCATGGGGCTACATATAGGCCAACATTACATTGTTTACAATAGTATCTAGTACTACTACACCTTTTATTATTTTTTGAGCATACAACACATCTTCTCAATGGATTTTTCCTTTTTGTTTTATCACTGTTGTAAGGCGCTGGAAAATGTCTTTCTCTAAAACGCGTGAGATTTTCTGATTCAGTACAAGGGTTGTATTGCCTCGATTCAGAGTACTGTTGTAGAAGTTTTGTTATTAACGCTAAAGTTAACGCTCGGCTGTGCGCCTTCGTATCACGGCTGTGGGCTACAGTCGGCGCTCGGCTGTGCTCGTTCATCTGTGGCTGTCGACTATAGTCGACACTCGTACCAAAGTGGTTAATCAACCATTGCTATCTGGTGTTTCTTACTGAAGGAGAATGGTTTGGATTAGTGATTCTCAAACATGACAGCTTTTTAATCTCCTAGGCAGCTTTACAAAAACCACAAATTCCACAGCTCTCTCCTCCCAAACAAATTCAGTCAGAATCTCTGGGGAAGACCCACAGGCATTTTATATTTTGAAAGCTCCCCAGAAGATTGGATTGGAAATCATGGCGTTAGTTGTAGCTGCCTAATATATTAATATATTAGATTAGCTTCTTTTAAAGCTGCCTAGCAGTTTCTATTAAGAATGTAGAATTTATCTACTCATTCATTCGTTCCTTCTAGGATTTGAAACAAACATTTCATGAGTACTTACCATGTGCCACACACTTAGCTAAGCCTTGTGAACCCAGCAATGAAAATGCAGCCAGCCTTGCACTTGAAGGAGCAGTCTGCAGTGGGGAGTGGGCCCGGGGAAAGGCACGGAAAAGGGCAATCTGCCTTCAGTAAACGCTGTTTGTGCAATGACATTAAGAAGTCCCAAGAATGGTGAGTTTTCTTTTTTTTTTTCTTTTATCTTCACAAGGGCTAAATCTTTTTTTTTTTTTCCGGCATATGATGGGGATACAGATTTTAAGGTTTCAATAAATGCCCTTTTCCCCCTCCCCCCACAAGTCTGAGTCTGCAACATGACCATCACCCAGACGGTGCACTTCTCACTCATTATATATGTGTATACCAGCCCCTCCGTCCCCCTGCCCAATACCCTATTACTGTAGTACCTATGTGTCCACTTAGGTGCTGCTCATTTAATACCAGTTTGCTGGTGAGTATATGTGGTTCTTGTTTTTCCATTCTTGGGATACTTCACTTAGTAGTATGGGTTCCAGCTCTAACCAGGAAAATATAAGATGTGCTATATCACCGTTGTTTCTTAGAGCTGAATAGTACTCCATGGTATACATATACCACATTTTATTAATCCATTCTTGGATTGATGGGCACTTGGGCTGCTTCCACAGCCTTGCGATTATGAATTGTGCTGCTATAAACATTCGAGTGCAGGTGTCTTTCTTGTAGAGTGTCATTGGATCTTTAGGGTAGATGCCCAGTAATGGGATTGCTGGATCAAATGGTAGATTCACTTGTATTGCTTTAAGGTATCTCCATATTGCTTTCCACAGAGGCTGAACTAGTTTGCAGTCCCACCAGCAGTGTAGGAGTGTTCCTCTCTCTCCGCATCCACGACAGCATTTGTTGTTTGGGGTCTTTTTGATAAAGGCCATTCTCACTGGAGCTAAGTGATATCTCATTGTGATTTTGATTTGCATTTCTCTGATGATTAGAGATGTTGAGCATTTTTTCATATGTTTGTTGGCCATTCTTCTGTCTTCTTTAGAAAAGTTTCTGTTCAAGTCCTTTGCCCACTTTTTAATAGGGTTATTTGATTTTTTCTTGCTGATTTTCAAGAGTTCTAAGTATATTCTAGTAATCAGCCTTTTATCGGATGCGTAGGATGCAAAAATTTTCTCCCACTCTGTAGGTTGTCTGTTTACTCTCATGACTGTTTCTTTGGCTGTGCAGAAGCTTTTTAGTTTGATCATGTCCCATTTATTTATTTTTGTTGCTGCTGTGATTGCCTTGGAGACTTCTTCATAAACTCTTTGCCTAGGCCGATGTCTAAGAGAGTGTTTCCAACATTTTCCTCTAGAATTCTAATAGTTTTGTACCTTAGGTTTAAGTCTGTTATCCAGCGTGAGTTGATTTTTGTGAGAGGTGAAAGGTGTGGGTCCTGCTTTAGCCTTCTACAAGTGGCTATCCAGTTTTCCCAGCACCATTTATTGAAAAGGGATTCTTTTCCCCAGCATATGTTTTTGTCTGCTTTGTCAAAGATTAGATGGCTATATGAGGATGGTTTTATATC